>BPLR01010041.1:0-49506 GCA_021605095.1 Caerostris extrusa
AATCGCATTATATTTTTATGAGTGAAACAATAATTTTATTTTGATTAGAATACAATATAGCTTACTTTCTTGACAAGAATTTTTTTTGAGCGATAACGTGACACATTAGTTTCAAATGTAATCCAGCCAGTCTTGCCCATTATCTTGCCCCAAGTCGTCCCCATTATCTTGCCGGGCGTTCTGGTTTAAACAATACGTTATATGTTGCTCATCAAATTTTAACTCTGTTCCTTCTAAATAATTAAGTAAGTATTGATAGTGTATAAAATATTATTTAGCTACCAAAATCTACGTAATTTCAATAGCATAACGTCGTATGTTAAATATGTTTCAAATCTTTAAAAGTGACTTTGCTTTAGAAATTATTTGATACTATATACACCAGATCATCACTAAATAAACATAGAATAAATGCATTTAAATAGCTCTTAGTTGAGACTCCAAGTCTGATGTGCACACACTTTTAAAATCAAGAATCACATAGATTCATGTCATGAAAAGACAGCAAAAAAAAAGAAATTATTTTTAAATATAAAGTAAATATATGTACATTATGTATGTATTCATGTATTTCTTTTGAAATATAATAAAATTGTGATTTAGATGGTAATATCCTCAATTTTTTTTTTCTCTTTTAGAGCAACTGGAAATACTTTTACTTTTGTATTGTATTAAATTGATATATTTTTGTTAACTTTAAGGCTGTAAAATCTTTTTTTTTGTATTTTATGTGAATGTGAGTAAATTATTTTTTTCATGTCATAAAAGTTAAAAGGCAACATATTAATTTTGAAAGCATCTTAAGATCTATCTTAGGAGACCTTGTGATTTGCTGGGGTTTTATTATTATTATTTTGTGTGTGGCATACTTTGGGTCAGAGATACAAAATTGCAATCATAACCCATGAATTTTTTAATACTAATGTCAATGAGAGAGATAAATAAGAAAATAATTAAGACATTTTTAAAATGAATATATAGTTTAAAAAAAAACACAGGGAAAAAAATAGATTTAAATGGCACCCTGTTTTAATGCCAAATCAGCTAACTTTCAGTTGTTGTAGTGGTGAAACACTATTGTTTGAGGCATTCAAAAACAGCATAATTTAAAATTAAGAATTTAATATGTTATAAAAAGAAGTTTGACAGAAAAGACTAATAAATTTTTTGAATAAAAGGGAAAATTGGAAAATCATTATCTAATCCCATTTAAATATATTACTTTAATAATTTTCATCTACAGTTTTAGAGAATCTGACTTTAGTTCTGAAAATTTCAGTGGTATCCACAATGATTCCTAACAAAAAAATTAATATTTTAAAAAAAAAAAAAAAAAAGCTATTCCACATGGTTTATTAAAAAATATGAATGATAAATAAAAAGTTATAAAGTAGGCTTCTAGTAGAACATAGTTATTAATTTATGTAATCTTGCTATATTATTTACAATGTTGGAGGAATGAGAATGTTAATAAAAATTATATGTTATGCATCATATTGCTTTTGTCAGTTTAGATCCTATTTTATATATCCATACTATGTGTTGAATCAAATTGGGGACATACAATTTCTTACCTCTCCTTGTTAAAAGCTGAGAACCATAGTTGGAATGAAGTAGAAACACAAAAAGCCACATGTGATCCAAAATCTCTTGGCAACAAAAAATTCATCAAACTCAAGAATTCCTGCAATCTGGCCTAATTAATAATAAAAGAAAAACATTCTATCAGTTACTTAATTACTAAATACCTTTTATTACTTCACTATTATTTTTTTAAAAATCTTTTAAAAAATTATTCATTATATGCATTATATAGAAAAGCTGTACAAACTTGGAATTATGAAATTCTGCTCTTTTCAAAGTTCTTAACTTTTTATTATATAATTGAAGAGTTGTTGACTATCTACCTGTATTATCAAAGTAATTATGGTGTTGATTAATTAAAAAGCTTTGCTCACATTTTTATAAAGTTAATTTAAAAAAAAAGATTTCATTCATGTATAAAAAATGGTCTTGCAGATATGAATTATAAATACCGTTGTTATTAATGTTGAGATTTCTTAATTCTCTAATTTTTTACTATTGAACTATATAGTTCTAAACTGAATAATAGTTAATATTTTTAAAATCATAAATTATTTTCACTAGTTATTATTATTTTTTTTATCTATCTTCCTTATGCACCAAGGTTATTAAATTTTAATGCATATGATTGTAAAAAATACAGAACTTTTACCCAGGACTAAAATCTATGCTTGAATATATTTTATAGTTGAAAATAAATAGTTGTTTCATGCCATTTACTAGATAAATCTATATGTTTGTGTGTGATTATTATTTTATTTACTGTGAGTATTCATTTTTTAGATTGGAATTTTATTTATAGACCATTTTAATGATGAATTGTTTATGTTGGCAAGATTTGTGTAAATTTAAATTCTTGAAATATTCTTAAACTGCTCGTCAAATTTGTTTTTTTAGATTGGTCTTGTAGAAAGCATTCAAATTCCAAAATTTATAAATAAAAGATTTTTTTATACATTTTAAAAATGTAATGTATTTTATTTATTTTTTAATTGTAATTCAAATGTTGCTTTTTTTTGTCATGCACTGATTTAGTGTCTTAATTAAATTATTCTATAAATACTGATTTATTATATGAACTACATTTAAGTGAACATTATTGTTTTTTTAAATTAGAATTTAGTAGGTGGAAATCTCTTACATTAAACTAAGATATAGAAAACTTAAGAGTTATTCTTCCAAACATTCATCAAAATTTCATTTAAATGACTTTTTTTATGAATATTACTCACTGATTATTCTAAAGTGAATATTAATAAAGGTTTTAGTCTTTTATAGATATTAAAAAATTCAGATTAACTTTTTATTATAAAATATCTGTTTTTTTTCTCTTAATAAAATCTGTGTATCCCTTATTTGTTCAAATGAAATTTCTTGAATTATCATGTAATTATAATGAATCTAACATGCAATTTTCCTTGGCACAATACTATTCACAATAGCTGATTCCTTATTAAAAGAGTTTCTGAAAATTTCTTAGATTATTCTGAGTTTATAGTCCATGAAAAATATGATGGATTTGCTTTTACAGTGCATTATTGATAATTTGGAAAAATATATTTAAACTTTGTTAGGTTTTCATCTCATTAGAACTGCACTGACTTCTTTTTTTTTTTTGTTATTGTTGTTCGGTTTGAAAGTATTGAGTTTATTTGAATACCACAGTAAGTCCTGTATGTATATATATTGTCTAACCTCATGCAATGTCCAGTCCTTTTTCATATATTTTTAAAAATTTCAATGTATAATTATACTTTACATTATATTATACATAAATTATAGTATTTTAAAATAAACTATACTATCTTTTGCCACAAAATTTAAATATACATTTCCAGAGTTAATAAAACATATGTGAAACTTCTTATAAATCAGGGACCCCATATCCAATTGCATGTTAAGTTCTCAAGATACCATCTGATGCTTTTTAATGGCAGACTTTTTTAATTAATTGAACTCTGACTTTTGCACTACAAGAAAGAAGCATTACTAGAAACAAAGAAAATTTACAGAAATAAAATTATTAAAAAATTGATTGTCTGCCTGTAAGATACAAAGGTGCACACTTTCTCAGATCTATTTTTAAGGATTATATAATATATAATATCTGAAAGTATTTACTGGCATTTTTGTTGTGTATTTTTTTAAAGAAAACAATTCTAATAATGTTTTCCCTATATATTCAAATTATGTGTTATTTCACTATTTTTCAAAGCACTTCTGATTTATTGTTTCTTTTAGGTATGTGCATGCAAAGTGACTAGGTTTGAATATGAAGAATTTCCAAATGAAGTCTAAAAGATTCCTTAGAAGCAGAATCACATATTTAATTCTTATAATAATTACAATCTGCTTTGTTGAATATTTTGGATTATTGCTACATTTGTTTGAAGTTGATTATGGAAAATTTTCATACCCACTAGATGTTCCCATGGAAGATGTTTTAGTTGCTCTGAAAAATAATAAACAGCCTCCTTATAAACCTATAAATGAGTATAATTATTCTTATCGAATTAATAATAATAAAAAAAGTGCTTACAAAAGTTTCAATAATGATTATGAAAAGTAGTTATTTTATATGTAATTAAATCAGCTTTGCCTAACCAAAAGAAAAGAGATGCTATTCGTAAATCATGGGGATGGAAAACAGATTTTCTGATGTGATTATTAGGAGAATTTTTATGCTAGGTGTCAGCACTGATCTACTTTATCAAGATAGTATTGATGAAGAGTATGCAAGAAATAAAGATTTAGTGCAAGCTGAATTTATTGATAGCTATTACAATAATACTATAAAGACAATGATGAGTTTTAAATGGGTAGTTGAGAACTGCCCAAAAGCTCAATTTATAATGTTTGCTGATGATGATATGTATGTATCTACTAAGAATTTGCTAAAATTCATTCGCAATCCTTTCAATAAGAGAGTAGGGTTTAGAAAAAAGAGAGATCTAAGTTATACAATATGGAGTAATGAAAATAGTATTAGACCAGTTTTTGAAAGTAATTTAATGTTGAAAACAAAGAAAGCAAACTTTTTCAATCGAAATCTTTTGAATTTGATCCTGTTTTAAGTGCATTTGATGGTAGACTTTTTTTTTTTTGCTGGTCATGTGTTTTTTTCATCTCCTATGAGACATAGATCAAGTAAATGGTATGTGTCACTGGCAGAATACAGTTTTTCAAAGTATCCACCTTATGTGACAGCAGGAGCTTATGTAGTATCATTTCCTGCTTTGGTAGACTTGTATTACACTAGTATGTATACACACAGTCTTTTAGGTTTGATGATGTGTATTTAGGGCATAGTTGCAAAGAAATGTGGAATTTCTCCACTTCACAATGAACATTTCTATTTTTGGAGAAAACCATATAGTGAAGAAGCATACAGCAATGTAATTGCATCTCATGGTTTTGATGATCCAGATGAGTTAAAGAAAGTGTGGGAAGAACAAAGAAGTTTGGGACATGCATAATTTATTGTGTAATGTATTATGTGTAAGTAATTTCATAAAAAAAAATTGTACATATTTCTAATAAAATCATGGTTAATATATTTGAACTATGATTAAATCTTAGAACTGTTAATTTCTGAATTTCTTATATTTTATTCATTTTTAAACCAAAAAGATTGTATACTTAATATAAAGTTAAAATTTATGAAGTTTAAACTTAAGTGATTTTTAACATTAATTATCTTAAATTTTATCAAAAGTATACTGATAATCTGTGCAAAAATATTTATTATTAAAAAAACCTGCTGAAGATTTAGAATTAGCCTAGTGTTACATATTGAATATGCGGTTTTTTTTTTCTTCTTATTCTTTGTAGACTTACAGATATTAGGCCATATTACTATCAATATAATGTATTAAATTTGAATTACTAGTTCACAAAGATAAATCACTTACATTGCTTTTATTATATGTAAGTTAAGAAGCCATGAAACATTCTATCTATAAAGAAATTCAACATGTTGATTTTTTGATATTCAAGTAAATTTTTCATATGATCGTGCATGTAACATAAAACTGAAGTCAAGTTACACATAAATATTTTGTTAAAATTGCAAATTATATAGTCGTGATTTCAAATGAGTTTTGGATGTTATAGTATAGATATGACTACATATACCAAGTAAACAATTATTTAAACTTTATCTTATATTGAAAAAAAATACTTCATTATTCATTCAGTACAAATTGACAGAGGGCAGATTAAAACTTATTTTTTACAAGATGTGGATATAAAACTTCAAGATTATTAATATTTTGAACAGGCTATTTTCATTATATTATCTGTATTCATAAAATTTTACTAGATAAAATGATTTAGGAACATAGCAGTTGTGATTATGTTTTTACAAGTAATACAGCTAATTATTTATATTGAAGTACTATGATTAGGCATTAGCATGCTAAAAAATGTGTTATTGCAATAAATCACATGGGTGAAAAAAACTTTGACAATTTATTTACTCTAATCAACAGCATAATTTTAGAGTGAATGCACTGAGTGTCTCAACATTATCTGTCTTTTTTATTGTTGAAAATTACTTGTGTTATATATAAGTAATTGTTTATTTTTAATTAGCTATTATGTTAATGGAGTGTTATTTATTCTGTGAAAATATGCCAACTGAACCCCTCAAAAGCATAGAACTAAAATAATAATGGAAAGTTGGCGATTATCTGTTTTATTAGAGACTAAGAGCTTACACGATTACTTATGTTTGCCGCTCAAATTTTGTTGAATCATTGGAAAAAGTATTATATCTGTTGTCATTATAGCTTTTTTTCCCCATCAAAATTACTGACTATTTTAGGAAAATCGTATTGCAATCTTTCCACTGAAAAACATTAAAGTGAACTATATCAAAGTGATAATGTTAAATCTGGAATTTTTTTTTAACATTATGAGTATAACATCATTCTTCATGGATACCAGATGATATCTAAACACAATCAATTGTTATATACAGTTAATATATCAAGTTCCACTAGATCGCTAATAAAATGGGATAAAACAATACTTATAAATTTTCATTGTACTCTTTAAAAGATATTTTTAAGTATCTTGTTTTGAATGTATAAAAATACCTTAATATTTTATTCTGTAAGTAAATATACCATAAGAAAAGATATTTTTTTTTATATAACATTATCCTCAATTTTCTTATAAAACATTTTATTATACCATGAAAAAGACAATTTATATAGGGAAAAATGTGAATTAAAAGTGGAAATTTTGCTTAGTGTTTTGAATTGTTCTTAAAGAAGGCAAATTCAAGTGCACTAATATATCTCTATATATAAAAACCAAATATCTTAAATGTTCTTTATTGTACTCATTTAATTTGAGAAAGTTAAATGGTTACATCATATTTTTAAATGAATCAATTTTGAAATATATTAATATTTCTTAACAAAAAAAAAAGTGGAAAAAACCCCAAAAAATAATGGATAGGCAAAAAATACAATTTTTTTTTTCTTTTTATAAAATGAAGTGACTTAGAGAATGAATACATATTATATTCTACTGACTCTAAATTACTACAAAATACAATTGCTTAAGCAAAGATTTGTACTGTATTCAAATTAAGAGTTTAATTCTATCTTAGCAGCAAACACTAACTTAAATTCTCGAGCTAGATATACATTATAGGCTTGGAACAAAGTCTAGATCTATGAAAAACAACAAATGCATTTAATATTTATGAATAATACGAATGCAAAATTGAAATAGTGTAACTTGAAGAACTGGAAGATATGTATGCAGATCATAAAAATTTTTTAGGAAACCATCACTTTAAAACTGAGAATAAAATAATTTTTTATACAATTATCAAAGATTGTACAGGTGTAAAAACACAATTACTTGAGTTCAGTCAATTTGCATAAGATGGTCTCCGCTAATAAATTTTAAGTAAACAAATATTAAGCTTGACTTGCAAAGAATTTAGATATTTTTTAAATGGAAATTTAAATTATTTTTTAAAAAATATGATATATTAATTCATAAACCAAAAAATTCAGGCCATTAATGGTTCACCTTCAGATTCCACTTGAATATTAATATACATTTTTGATTCAAAGTAACTGAGTAATGTTCTTAACAGTGAAACATTAAAAATAAACTAGCTTTTCTTAGTTCAAGAAAATCAGTTGTTTTAATATTACAGAAGTCATATTTAAATGAGTACTGATAGATGACGAGGCCATGATAATAAAACCATTCCATAAAGAAATGATTCTCAAATGAATATTGCAATAATTTAGTGAGTTTAACTCACTAAAAATGATTAGAATAATTGAATATAATTACTTTGAAATTAATACATCATATATGAATAAACCATAGTAACACTATAAATAATAGCTTTTTTTTCATAAACATTTTTACTTAAAAATGCAGAAATATGGACAAAATTTGATATTTAAAGTGGTGTAGAGTAAAATGCATTCAAGTTTTCATTTAATAAAATTGTCTTATATTTAGAAACTATACCAATTGGAACATTTTGTTATGACAAATTAAACCTTTGAAAATAAAATTAAATCTTTGATAAGATTTCTCTTCAAATGATTAAATATTTGAAGAGAAATTGTGACTGATTAATAATTCTATCAAATAACTAATTATTTAACAAGAAAATTATCAATAAATAGGTATCTTTAAATATTTTTAAGAGTATGTAAATTTATATGCCTTAATTTTATAGCTGCACATGGTTATGAAATATATAAAAGTAACAAAATGTAAAGTTTTTAAAAAATATGCAAGAAATATACATCTGTTCATACAAACATAGAGGGAATAAAAATATTTCCATGATGATGCTGTAATATTCTTGGTTTCATAGCAACATATATGACACAATTAAAACAATCATAAACAATGAAGGAATTTGGTTAATATTTATGTAAATCATTGTTATAATGTAGAAATAATTTTGAAAATAATATATATTTGAGATAGTAGATAAATAATTTCTTTATTAAAACATTTTCCAACAAATTATCAATTAAAAGATGACTTTTTGTGAAATGAGTGAGTTTACTTAGTGATGTTAAAAATGTTTTTCAGTTTAAAATCCAATCTGTATTTAACTCTCCAATATTCATATGAAATATGCAAAAAAATTCCAATGCCTTCTGAAAGGTTAAAAATAAGAAATATGCTTTTGCTGTGGGGTATTTTAAGAAGTATTTAAAATTTCTAATCTGCAATTTAATAATGACAATTTGCAATGAATTAAACATCCAATGAGCACATTAAACTATGTATATAAATCCACATGCCAAGTACAGAATCTAAAGTGATCAATATTAAGTATAACAAATATAATGCCTTTTTAAAAGAAAAACTAAACAAAATTTACTAAAAGATAACAAGTTTAACAAAAACAAATATATATAAATTTTTTGCTGAAACAATACGTAAAAGAAAAATTTAATTACATAACTAATAATGCTTCCTTTCCTTTCTCTAAAGTTACTGGTAAGAACTGATTATAAATAATCCCTTTAGAATAATGTTAAAAACCAAATGGCACAATTAAATTTATGCATTTTCTATGCAAAATTTCAAATGAGTTTATAGTTATAGATTAAAAAGTTATTCATAATTATTGCACAATCAGGCCAACATTTAAATTGTGAAAGTGAAATTATGAATATTTTTTCACAGTAATTTATATGAGTGAGAAAAAATATTTGGATCCAAACATGGATAGAAAATTAAGAAATTTTTAAAAGAATTAAATAAACAATTTTATATTAAAACATACAAAGGACAACTAAGAACATTTAAATGGAAATTATACAAGAAATACATAATTTATAATGCGACAGGAGAAAAAAAATATTAATATAAGATATTCTTTTAGTATTTTAAATAATTTTGAATTATCACATAACTAACAATTCTGCACATGCATAACATTAAAACAAATTTATAACTATTATAACGTAAAATATTTTTAGCATTTCATACATAACAAACATTATAATAAATGAAGTCTTTAACATTTGAAAGAAACTATATTATAGAATATGTCATTTCAGGATTAAAGCAAAAATGACAAAACTATAAAGAAATGGATTTAACAGCTTAAGAAGGAATGCTTCAATTAAATATAATGATGAAAGTAACATAACTACAATCCCATAGGAATGAAAATTACACATTAGTTTAATGCACAAATAACAAATGATGTACACCATAACATTTAGAATTCTCAAATTGTTGTACATTTTAAATAATTGAATGTTTCAACAATGAAGAAAATATTTCTTCAGAACTTGAAATTTCTTTTCACTCAGTTGGGATTGTACAACCTTCAGAATCTAAAAAATAATGCAACACAATTAAAATATGATTTGTCACAGAAATGCTATACATTTTAATCACTCATTAAAGATTCGGACAATTTAATAAATATTCAAGAACTCAAATATAAAATGAATTTTACTTTAACATATATAGTTTTGGACCTTGGTATATCATCTACTGCTTTTTATGTTACACTTAACAGTAATACATAATAATTTATTTTTACATAAAGTTTTCATATTTCAATTTGGAAAACAGCTTATAAAGTC
The DNA here is from genome assembly GCA_021605095.1 of Caerostris extrusa. Classification (NCBI taxonomy): domain Eukaryota; kingdom Metazoa; phylum Arthropoda; class Arachnida; order Araneae; family Araneidae; genus Caerostris; species Caerostris extrusa. The sequence goes on from BPLR01010041.1 coordinate 10,188, forward strand.
ATCTTACTAGTCTATTACAAATACTTCTTTCAGTATCTAGATTTTCATGAAAGAAAGAGACATTTCATATTGTTTTATAAGGTTACTTTTTTTACATTTAGAAATAGTTCTTATTTATTTAGCTAAGTAGAGAAGCCTCTTGGAAGGTAATAAGTTAGCATAAAAAAGAGAAGTGAAATATCTTATAGTAGGAAAAAAGAAAACTTTACATTTGCGAATGTCGTTTCTCTTTGTATATGATACCTTCCTAAATGGGAAAAATTTGTCTTAAAAAAATGCAATCTATCTAAAGTTGCTCTTTAGGTTAATATTTATACCAAGAACATTTTTAAAAATATTTTAGAAGCCCAATTGAGGAGAGCAGATATGACTGCAAAGAATGAATTTTTTATTTAGAAAAAAACAAAGAAACATTTCTACTATGAATAAAAATTTTACAACTTAAAAATATACCCATATCACGTCTTGTTACAGATCCAGATCCCTTTAACTGTATCAAATTTTTAAATTCATCATTAATCTTTTTAATTCATAATATTTTCATGTCTGTAAATATAGATGACTTGGAGAATTTAAATCCATTAACAATAGAAAAATTTAAGAGATTTGTGTTATTTATTAATATTAAATCACTACCTATATCTAAATGATGAATAGATGGTTTAGTTTATATCACTATACATTAATATTAAATCTCTATATAACATATGAAATGAATAAAGAGTATGAATGAAGACAAAATTAATGGAAAATGTAATTGGGTATTTTATTAGGAATTCTAAAAAAAATAAATGTCTTTTGAATTGCTGAATATTGCCATTCGGACCCAAAAGCAAACAAGCTAACTTTCTTTAAACAAAACTTGACATGTGAATTTCCAAGCATATAATAAAGTTGTGATTCAAGATATCCAATTGTTTTACAGAAAATTATTCCAAGATTTAACAATGCCATTCGATAATAAAGCCAAGCTCAACATTTCCTTGACCTTGCATTTTGACAAAGGTAGGAATAGTATATCCTCAAAATCAATGTAAATTAATTTAAGTGGGAAGAGGTTGAGTGCATTCCTTAAATGATCGAAAACATTATTTTGTTTGAACCAGCACCTCAAATTTAAAACTATAGCAACTTTTTTTATATGATATTGCATGTGTAACAGACAGCATGTTTTGTAAGGATTATTTTGCATAACATTGCAATAGTTAGAAATATAAATGAATTTTAAAGAGATAATGCTAAAATTGACTATGAATCCAAAATTTATTAAGATGAAAGTCAATATATTCCGTTAAAATAAGATAAATGGATAAAAGGAAATGATTTAGTTTTAAATATTTCAATTTTTGATATGCTGCCCTTTAAAATTATAAATCATCATTTAATTCATTTTTTTTTCTTATAATTTAAAAGCTATTAAAAATGTAGGCTAAATTTAAAGCCATTAAATAAAATCAACTTACAATCCAGTCATATAATTGTAACTAGTACAAATGTGATATACTTTTGTTGAATGAGATTTAATGAATACATAAATATATATATATAATAGTATACATCCCATGCATAAAATTTCCACTTTTTTATTATGAAAGTATAAACTATTAAAGTTATTTTATTAAAACCCATTTAAGTATTAAAAAAAAAAACATTCTCACCACATGATGTTTTATTTGAAGATGAACAAGATGATGAGTAACTTTGACTAGAGGCCTCGCCTTTCAAGCCTGTATGCACTTGAGTATTTTGTCCAACATGTTTACCATGCACACCACCACTGACAGAGGATGAAAACTTAGCACAGCTGTTTGAAGAATTGTGTTTTGCATAATTTGGTTGAAGAATTACTTCTGGACCACCACCATATATACCGTGTAAATATTGGAACACTTCTTTAGATACCGTACAATAATCAGAACCTTAAAAATAAAAATCGGAAAGAAAAAGATTAGAAATATTATGAAATTATAATAAATTTTAATATGATTAAAAATTTTACTCTTACCAAGTTTGAGCACAGCTTGATTATTCTTTACATAACAAATAGAGGTATTATCCACTGGACCAGGTATTTCTAAAATAGAAACACACAAATGGCTAATCGTTATAAATAATTTTTGAAATGTTGAATTTTTTTCTAATATTTAATATAAAATTTTTATGGTAGTGCTACATATAGATACAAAAAGAACAACCTTATAAAAAATGCATAACAATAATTTACCATTAATACCATTTTAATGAAAACTTTTGAAATTCCATTGTTTGTGATAACAGATATTATGTAACTGATAATAAAGTTGGTGGCACTATTATATATGAAATTGGAGCCTGAAATATTTTCAAATGTTTTATCATATTGAAACTTAGTGTGAAATTCATAATAGGAAAACCTTATACAGGAATTATTTAAACGGTTAATAATAATAATAATAAATAATCAATAATAAGACAAAGACTTTCTTTATGCAAGAATAATTTGCAAAGGGGAAAAAAAAAGAATTTACATCAATGCTGAATCACTTGTACACTATGCTCTAAAACACGCTGGTGCGCAAAAACTTAAGCAGTGCCCAATTTTTTATCCATAAATGTGCAAGAAAACACCTGGGAGAGACATGAAATTCAGAGTATTTGTATAATTAAACGATGAAGAAATATATTAAAACAAAATGAATGGAATGCATACAGCATGAGATCAGACACCCATACACAAAAGGCTTTTTTATCAAGAGATTAAGAGTTGTTATGAATACTTGATTACCCAAGACAGATAGAATAAATAGATGTCCCTTAGTAAAGGATGTCTCCCTTAATTGCAATGGATGCTGGCTATTGTCTCTCCATACTGAAACATCAGATTATTGAACAGTTAATGAGATAAAGTAGCCATTCCTGAATGGGCTTCTATTTCAGCTGTTAGGCAGTTCTTCAGTGAATATAACTATGCTAAAAGAAATCTCCCAAAAGCTCTGACACATGCTCTGTGAGATTTAAATCAAGAGAGTATGCTGGCCAATCTATTCTAGCAATATAATAATTTTCTAGAAATTCCTGAACAGCACAAGTCTAATGTGACCTGATGTTATAGTTTCTAAAAATTAAAGGCTCGTGCTCACCAAGGCGAGAAGATGCAAACGAAAAATTTGACCAATCACTAGCCTCACCGCGGTCGCCTGAAACCGGTTTGCAGTCCGCCGCTTGGAGTTGCCCAACTTTCAACTCGAAGCGGTGTTTCACTAGGCGTAATGCTATTTCTGACGTTTCACTGTGAAGGGGTCGAAAAATTTTGTCGCTTGCCTCTTGAATCTTCACGTCCCTCGCCTCGGTGGGAACGAGCCTTAAATCAGAACCAATAACATCTAGGAAAATATGCACATGAAAGAGTATTTACTGACATTATAGATCTTCAGATGGAATACCTATATTGAAAATTTACAAGTTCAATCTAAATGTACAGCAAACTGCCTCCCTACAAGAGTCACTATAACAATATTTTTTTCCTTGATGTTAGTAGGATAATACTGTATCCTATCTCCATAATAAATAGTATAGAGAATCACCTGTGATAATGAAAAAGTCTTGTGAAACTTCATTGAGGCGATGTCCAGTTTTGTGTTACTTACAACAGCATAAATGGGGATGCTGTTATAAATGGGAAGCAGAATTTGGAGCTGCAGGCAAATAAGTCATCTTTATATAGGCATCTGGTTACAGTAAAGGGCAACAATTGTTGTCCTATTACCATATGCAGCTGCTGACCAATATGGCCCACAGACTGGTATTCTATTCCTTTTGCCGAAGGATAATTTATAGGGCATCCATTGCTATTGTTTTTGGTCATCCACCACTAACCCTTCTTAAAGCAGTACCTGCGGATTGGAAGGCTTTCCAATCTTGTGATGTGAAACTTTTGCTTATGCAAATTTTTGGGCTACACTTGTGTCTCTCATCAAACTTCTGGATTATTCTACAATGTGTGAAGTCAATGCAATAGTCTTCCAGTCATATTGCAAATTCACTCAAACTTGCAAAGAATGTCTGTAATAACACCTTTCTTTTTTTATTAATCTTGCACTCTGCATACAAATGCTTTTAAAATAACTATTATTGCAGATATTATTTCAATAATTTCAAAAATTATACAGGATAAAAAATTTAAAAACATTGCATACCCATTGTATAGCAATTCCATTTTTACATCATTTGGATAATAACAAATTTTTTAATGACTATATAACATAATCTTTAAAACATCATAATCTAAAATAATTAGATATTCTAAGTAATGCATATTAAAATACTAAAACTTATAATGCATTAAAATAACGCAAGAAATAAAGAAAATAATAAAAAGAAAAACAAGTTACATCTTGTTTAGGATATAAATATTTTTTTTTATTCTTACCTCCTTCTCTGCATACAAAATTCTCCCAAATTTTAAACCAGCTCATGCTAATTGCATAAATACATGGATTTTCTAAATGTTGAAATTCATCATTCATCTAAAATAAAAATAAATGTGCTATAGTTTCTATGAAGCGAATTTTAAAATAAGCTTCTAGTAGAATGTATGGTATTACAGTGGACAAAAAAAGTATTGGCAACTGCCTATAAATGATCATATTTGCTAACAAAGTATGTTTACAAATTTTATTTTAACTTAGCGATTACAGAAGGAGAAAAGACAAACAAATATAACGAAATTTTCATTTAAATATTTTTTTAGTCAAAATCTACGAGAAAATCCAAAATTTACATGATAAAAAAGTATTGGCAAAATTATGAAATTGACAAAATTATGAGCGAAAACAAAATCAGTATATGTTTAGTACTTTGTATGCATACCTTCTGCATCTATAACAGTTTGTAATCTATTTCTCATAGAGGATACTAAGGTCTTTGTTGTACTGCTGGGAATTTTGTGCCACTCTTGCAAGAATAAACGTTTGAGGGCGTCTTTACTTGAAATTTTATGTTTCTTGATTTCTAGATCCAGCAGGTGCCACAAATTTTCAATTGGATTGATGTCAGGCGATTGAGGTGGGGCTTTTAATTGGCGAGGAGCATTGTAGAGTAGCCATTCACGGGTGAGATTCGCTGTATGCTTAGGGTCATTGTCTTGTTAAAAAGGAATGATGTTCCCAAGCCAAGAATTTGGGCACTGATTTTTTTAAGTTATGGCGCAAAATGTCAATGTATGTACGTGCTGTCATAATACCATCAATAAAATGCAGGTTGCCAATTCCATTAGCTGCCATACAGCCCCAAACTAAGGCGCTGCCTCCACCATGTTTTACAGTAGCAGTTAAATGTTGCTGTTCCAATTCAGTATTTGGCCTCCTCCACACATATCGTCGTCCATCACTGCCGAAAATGTTAAACTTTGATTCGTCGGAAAAAATAACCGTGTTTCAAAACTCTTCAGATAAATCAACATGGGATTTCATGAAATCTAACCTCTTTCTCCTATTTATTTCGAGATGAATGGTTTCTTTCTAGCTACCCTTCCATAATAACTTCTCTCGTGTAAAAACATTACGTACAGTCTGTACGCTGAAAGTCTTTTGTGAAGTGAAAGCAACATCTCTAGCTATCTGGGGTGCACTTATTTTAGGGTTTTCTTAACCTTGTTAATAATGACACGTTCTTCTCTTGTAGAAAATATTCGAGGTCGTCCACTTCTAGTCTTATTTTCCATTGATCCTGTTTCCTTGAACTTTTTTACAACACTTCTGACAGTAAATAAACTTATATTGAACTGCACTCCTATAGCACGATAAGTTAAACCTTCATTTCTGAGCCTAATAATCGTGTTTTTAACACTAACGTCCAACTCCTTCGATTTCGAAGTCATTTTACTGCAGTAATCGCAAAATAATGCATAGATATTTTTTGGAGTAGTTTTGCAGACTTTATACTGGTAGAGTTTTTTATCAGTCGAAACATGTGACTTCGATGTAACAAAATTTGCTTAGCAGTTAAAACTTTGCCAATACTTTTGACATGCCAATTTTCGTTTTTGAAAGAAAAAAAAAATCATAGAAAATGCAAATTAAAATAAAATTTTTACTATTTTTATATATCTAAGATGTCTTGTATTTAATTATGACAGCTAAAATTGTGTAACATTTTATTTATTTGTCAATATGAATAAATTAAGGCAATTGCCAATACTTTTTTTACCCACTGTATATTAATATGTGACTGGGCCTTTACAATTATACAAGAAAGCAGCTAGAAAATTACTTTTCAGTTATTAAATTTTTAACAAATTTATAAAGTTAAGTAATTTTTGAGTAATTTTCAAATATAATCACATTTTAAATCACATCATATCATATGGTCACATTTTAAAATTCATATCAGTAAATGAAAATTTGTAACAACTAAACCTTGTTTATGCTAATTTAGAGTTATGGAAGTGGGACTTTGACACAGACCCAAGACTTTGGAAAAAAAAAAAATTCTATAATTCAATTCAAGAACATTTGGAGATTTTGCGGAAATATTTAATAATTTTACCAAGACATAATAAATTGTAAATTGCTAATGAAATATAAATATGAAAATCCCTACAAAGATTTTAATCAAAACAAATTACATGAATTTTTTTATGCATAATTTTTAGAAACATATTTACAGCACATAAAGAGGTTCAGGAATACAATCCTTTTTGCATGAATTTTATTATAAACATAAAAGAATGGTAGTAAAAATTTCTAGTAAATATTTTTAAATTGCAAATGTAAAAAAATCCTCACTACAAAAAGAAAAGAAAATAAAATCCTCCTGAAAATACAACAAAAATCAATTTATCAATTAAATTTTATGGAAATATATCTTTTTCCTATTTTTATGTTGGTTGACAGCAGAAAATAATGATAGTGAAAAAAAAAAATAGAAATTCACACTTTTTTTTATAAACTTCATAAATATTTCATAAAAATTAAAGGCTGCAGAATTTTTTTAAACAGAAAATTTTAAAGATAGTTTAGTAGCAATTCGATCTGAAATGAAGCTTCATTTATAACAGTTAATTATGCATTATACACAAGTTTGTTAAAATTCAATGCAAAAAGTTTTTCAACAAATTTTTAATCGTTTTTTTTCTTTTCTATTTGAATCCCGTTTGAAATAAATGCATCCAATAATTTTGAAAATTTATTTATATTGGAAATTTTTATGACATGCATAAAAAGTAGTACATTTTATCAATGTTCAAAAAATGATATTTAAAAGGAAATAATAAAACGATTAAGAATTAAGATAAATACAGATTACAGACTAAAACAATAATATACATTTAAAATTTTGATATTTAAAACAGTGAATAATAATTTTTTATTTTAACAAGAAAATCGTATTGAATAATTCTGAACAGGCAGTAATTCTCATATAATGACAAGGCTTCCAGGTTAATAAAATTCAAATTAGATGCGAGTCAAATATGACTGTATATCTTATATATATATAAATTCTTCTGTACATGTGTTTGTTACTGAACTCCTCTTAAACGGCTGGACTGATTTTTGATGAAATTTTGTGTGTTTGAGCGGGTCCCTGAATGGTTTAGATTGACAAAATGAACCCAGTAGGTGGCGCTACAATCGGGTTCTTCTGTTTGTCACTGAACTCCTCTAAACGGCTTAACTGATTTTGATGAAATTTTGTGTGTTTGACAAAACATGGAGTATGTTTTTATGCTATTCCCTTTATTGTAAGTCGCCACCAGATAGTGCTGCAGCATTTCATCTTATATACCGTTCAAACGATATCCATGAAAATTAGTATGCACATATATTGGAACATAGAGAATATATTGCTATATGTAATTTTCTACAAAACATTTTTTTTTATGGCTGGATAATGTATGCGGGTTCTGCTAGTAATTTTATATAAATGAGAAAACTTTCTACTAACAAGATATTTCCCTCACAAGCAAATATAATGCTTAACAGTTTACATCCAATGAGATAAATCCATCAGCTAAGCTCTTTAAATATAGCAAAAAAACATTTTCTTTGCCCATATTAAAATTTCCATAAATGTGAGATAGAGATCTTCAGAAGTAACAAATAGTTATTTAATAAGAGTTAATTAAAAATACAAATAAACTTACAGCAGTAAATTCTTCTAATTCTCTTTTTTCTTTTCATTAAGACTATTCTGCTCAGCTTGACATATTGGGCATATGTATAAATGTGTGCAAGGTGGTCCTCCACCAAATCTGGAATTTAGAAATTGAAGCATAACTCAATATATTACATTAATATAAAAAAATAAACATTTGCAATGTAAATTATAAATAAAACAAATTTTTACATTATTAACAATCTGGTTAAAAATGTAAATATAATTAATGCATTCATGCTTTTGAAAACTGTCAATCCATAAAAGGAATTTATCAGAAGAAAATAAAATTATTCTTATATTTTATAGTGACAAAAATATATTAATAAAGTTGCAAATCAATATAACAGCCTTATTAATATGAAATAAATACTTTGTGCAGCATCAATGAGTGGTAATTAGAACTTCTAAATGGTAAGACATCAAATCAAACTGATTTTTGTGTGCTAGGTCTCAGGGCATTGGTAACTAGATTGCCTCAATAAGATTCACAATTTCTTTAGGTTGTAGTTGTAACAGAACAGTAATGAGTCAGTTGAAGAGTTTCCATGTTTTAGTTTGGTTTCATGTTTCCAGTTGGAGACAAGAGCATTCCCACATTGGTCAAAGAAGGGAGGTATTTGTTGTGCTGAGTAGGCTTGGGAAACATGATGGTTTTATTAAAATACACCAAAAGTGTGCTGAAGGACATACTGAATGTGAAGCAGATACTAACAGCCATTATAGCCTCCTTTACGTTGCAATTGAGATTACTCTCAATTCATACCAACTATTATTATTTATAATACAGCTTACAGGTTCACACTTATTATTCTTGAACTATTAACTCTCTAAAATTCATAAAAGTGTAAGGCAGTGCTGATGAAACCTTTTGAGCTAGTGTGCCATATGTAATGACATACCAAGTACTCCATAAAATTAAATAAATGCATGTTTCATTTTCATACAAGTTCAGGTTTTTAATGTAAACAAAATATTAAGTAATTTAAATTATATTTACTTATTACTGGTAAAATAAAAAAAACTATTAGATATTAAATAAAGTACCTTTATATATAAGCCAGGAATTTTAAGAACTATTCTAATTCTTCCGGTCAGCTTACATGCGGATTTGTTAATCTCCCAAAAAAACGCAAGTACTTTTCCGTTAGATGGGCGTAAGCGATAAACTACAAAATATCGCTAAATACAGCATGCTTCTAACTTCTTTAGCCTATATTTGTAATTTTATGAAAAAAAAATTTCATGTAAAATAGAATTACTCGTTTTATGAAATGGAGTAGTTTTATTTTAGAAACTAGTTATATTGTTGATTTGTTACATTGATACCAAAATGAAAAATCTGCTGTTGGCGAAATTTGCATCCATCTAACGGAAAAGTACTCAAATGTAGACCAGAAATAATAATGGAATACAGTAAACAATTAGCACACAAAAATAACAAAAAAGAAATTTACTTTAATGTTTTAATTTACTTTTTGGGTGTTTTGTATATATCAAATGGGTTCTTAAAAATTCTTTTTTAACTGGTATTGATAAAAAAAGCATAACAGACAAAACACATTAAATAAATAAAATTACTAACGTATCATGAAGATATTCCCATACAGCTTGTGGCAAAACTGTACACAGCTCATTTGCAAATGCTGTTTTTTGTGGAGAAACTCCTATAAACATTGCAATTGACAATTAGTTTATATTTATTATGCAAAAAATAAATAAAAGAACAAAAATGAATTATTTAAAATTATAAAGATAATTTTTATTTTGATGTCTTTCTAGAGTTGTTCTGTTAAAAATCAATGAAATAGTTTAATTAAATAATTTTCTTTTAGTTAGCTACTAAAAATATAAAAAAATTATGTTCGATTAATAGTGTATTATGTTAAAAATAATTTTATGGCAAGAACACTTGGTTATTCTATTTTTACTAAATATTCAATTACCATGGAAAGCTGGTCAACAAGAAAATTTCTTTTATTCATTTTTAAAAATACCTTACATAACTTAAACATTAAGTAGACAAGTCTGAATTTATAACATATGTAGGTTGTAGTTATGCTTTCATATTAAATAAGAGCTGAAATTATCATTTCGATAACTAATGATGATTACTATTACAACTTAAAGGTAAAGAGTGAAATATATTGAAGGGAGTAAATGATATTTTACTTATTTTTATAAATCTCATCATGTTTAATTTATATTTTTAAAATATATATATACTAAAAAGGATCTTTTTTTCTTATAAATTGGACACACTGAATATTTGCTGCATATTAAATTTTTTTTCCTTTTGTTTTTTGGTCTAATTAAAATAAAGAATACTTTATAGTTTATTAATGAGCTTATCAATCTGTTCTACATTAAGCATTTTGAAATAAGTAATATTACAGTTTTTCTTTTTAATTTTGATACAGATGACACAATAGCAATATCTTTCTAAAATTTAGAAATAATTTATAATGCTTTTTAAAACTTTATACCATTTTACTAAACAAACTTTCATGACTTATTTATTATTTAAACCCTACTATTAAAATTTTTATGATTTATACCCTATAATTTTATGATTTAAATCTACTATGAAAATTAAGATGCAATAAAAATACTCAATAGATAAAACAATCTCAAAAAACAAATACAAGTCATAGAAAATGCATAAACATCATATACCAATCACAAAGAGCTCACTACTAAGGAAGAACGACATTTGAGCGACCTTGGAAACATAATACAATTTTTTATAATCACAAATTGATACTATTTACCGCTTTTTTGATCCAATCAAGTTTTTAGGTGATTCAAGTGTATATAAACTTTCAATTTATGATATTTTATTGAATGGATGAATATTTCTTATGAAAACAATGGGAACAGTTTTATTCACAAGAATTTCCTATGTGAAAAAGTTTGGCTTTTGAATTTTTTTTTTTTATTACAGTAATTGGGCATGGGATAGTTGAAAGCATCTTTTAAATAATTTAATACATCTTATTTGTCAGCATTAAAAAAAAAAATATTTTAATTTCGAAAACTTTTATTATTTTCATATTATACAAAATAACAAAGAAACATTAGCAAATTACTTCGCTTTTACAGTTTATTTTTTTAAAAAAACTTTTGCATTTATTGTAAAATAATATCAGAGATACTTATATCTATTGCTTCTAATAAACATATTTCCATATGTAGGTATTGTTGCATGTGAATTAGCACAGATGACTTTGATCAGCCTGCATTCACACAACCATTATATTTTAGTAATCAGTCATGCTATCTTTAGGGTTAGTGTTCCTTCCATGATATATTCTTAATATCATAAATCAAAAATGAGGCTACAACAAAATTTACAACTTGCAACATATTTTTGTATCCATACCAGAGAAAAGTGAACTGCACTATATATGGTCGATGTCATGTAATGAGAAATATGATTGATGTAGATCCATATAATATTTGAATGCACTTAAGTTAAAAAGGAAATGTTGAAAAATGAATTTTTAAGGTGCAAGGATCTATTTTTATTTCTTTAATTAAGGAAGAAAAGGACATGAAAAAATCTTAGTAATTCAACTATTTATATTAAAAATATACAGAAAATATTGATTATAGCTCAGTTACAACATATTAAAATAATTTCAAAATTAAAATCTGTCTTTCATTTAAGTTTTCAAAATTTGATTTGAACTTTTTTTACCACATAATGATGAGAACAGATACATTATTTTTGAACAAATGCTCTTACCACCATGAATGCAAAGAAAATCTGTATTAGTAATCGGCCCAGGTTCAGCAAAATTGTTGAACTTATTGATCCACTGCTTGGAAATGTGGAACCTAAGCAAACCTTGCTGGAAAAAAAAAAAAGGAAGAAGATAAATTAGAAGGAAAGCACTATATAAAAAAAAAAAGTTTTTGAATTAAATCTTAAGTCACTATATAAATAAAGTAAATATATTTGAAGTCAGCACAAGTTGTAATAAGGCTTATATTTAACGTAATATAATTTTTGGTTAACAAGGATTGACCCCTTTCTTTTTATAAAGCTTTTAATGTGATGAATAAAAAATATTTTATCATTAAAGTAAAATGTTTAAATAGCATAAAAAGAATCCAAATAAAATTAAATAAAAAATATTCAGTTAAGTTTATTATGCTACAATGCAATTTATTCTTAAAACATTCACCTGGTGATATTTTTATTTAAAATATTTATTTTTAGAAGTTGATTGGTAAAATTTAAAAGGGAAAAACATTCATTATCACCCACCATTTCCTCTAGTGAGATAGAGTGTCCATCTCTCTAACACTAACCCTTAAGACAACAACGGATAGAATTAAATTCTCATCTCCAAAATTACAAGAAATGCTTCCAACCAGGGAATATCATCACCTGGAATACCCGTGAACTCCTTTCATCGAATCACCACTGGATATCATCTTCCAGCTGTACTGCAGTATATAACATCCCAAGTTCAAAAACATTTCAACCAGAGGAAATGTTGTCAGCCTCAAGAAAATTGAATGACCTGTGTTCCCATGATCAATGCTGGTTCCGCCCGAGGCGTACCAGGCGAAACCAGAGGGAGGATGTAACCGTGGTTCTACCTACCATGCTTCCACCCGTAATAGTGTTCTTCCTACGCACTGCAAGAGCGCCCCTTGTGGCGTCCGGTGAAAAGTTCAGTTGGCAATGAACCTCTTGCCGAGAGGATGTACTGTGCAACTTGCTCTGAATGAAAATCTCTCTTCGAGAGCATTTAGTGGAATCCTTCAAGTAAATATATGTCTGTAAAAGGTGTTACCATTGTATATTAATCTTTGTAGTGAGTTGTGCTCGTCTTTGTGCTCTTGTAATTAAAGTGGTGTGTTTTTAAATGAGTGTTCTTGTGACCTGATCACACCTAAATAAATCCAGCAGCACCAACAAAATAGACGACATCTACTACAATATTATTTTAGTATGCTGTATCTTCTTATGAAAAAGAGCCTTAAATTTTCTTGAAAATTTTGAAATTAGAATATAATGATTTTGTGAACAAACAGATTTAATCTTTTTAATAACGATCATAAAAATTTTGCTTTCTTTACGATAAATTTAAATTTTGTATGAAATAATTTATGTATCATTGTGTCAATACATAATTAAAAATGTCAAATTTTTATTGTTGTGATAATCTTCAGAGCTTCGGTTTTTATCTATATCGGATGAATATGTTAAGTGAAAAGACATATGTTAAGTTCTAAGAGGAAGATTAGGTGACTTTGCTAAATATAAATTGGGATATTTAAATTGTGATTTTCCTTTTTGTAACAAAAATTAGAGTCGAAAAGAATGAACTATGGGATCTCTTCAGAATTGAGGTGCTCAGCTTTTACCTCTTTCTATTTGCAATCAGAGTAAATATTTTTTTATTTGAATAAAAAATGCTGTTTGCTCTGAACTAACTGGTATTAAATATAAAAAATTGAGAAACAATATTCTTATACCTATAAAACTTAACACCACAGTGAAATCTACATAGCAGATATGAATTTCTGATATTGTAAATATTTGAGACAGACAAAAAATAACATGTCTGTGACAAACCAAGTGTTTACCAGTGTAATCAATATTTGAATTTTACCTTTGTATACAAACTGGTCACTGAAGATTCAAGAAGGTAACAATAATTCAGACAAATTCTTAAAATTCAACTAAAAGTAAATATCAGTATTTTAAAAAGAAAGAATGAATGTAAGAAAAATGGATAAAAGATGCTAATTTGTTGAATTGAAAATCTTTACCAAAAACACAAGGGGTTATTAAATGTAGGGCACTTAATAATAATTTGCTTTAATTTGTATTGCACTTAATAATAATTACCCTGCCGTGCACAAACACACATGCACAGAATGATAATGAATTGAAACACAAAAAAATCATGGTATTTTTTTTTTATGGTGATAAGAATAAAAATAATTCAAGTTGTTATTAACAAAGGACATAGTTATAGAGAATGCCACAATGATGAATACATATTATTCATATGGTGACACATTAAAAGGACATAATTATTACTACAGACACATTTTCAAAGTGCCAAAATAATAGCATTTTGAAGGGATTTAAGCAAGAAGTTTTATGAAGGTAAGAATTTCAATTTAATTTCAATCAAGTATGAGTTGATTGTATAAAAGCAATTTTGACAATGAACATTTATCGAGAAGGTATAATAGTTTACATGAATGGCCTCATAGATAACATCCTTACACCCTACAAGTTTTAGTTATGGAACTATTTGAAATTGTGTGCTTACAAATTAATTCCCAATTATTTTCTTGAAAGATGCCATATGATAGTCATACTCATTGAAATATTATGTGGTGATAAATAAATCTAGCACTTGCAACAGTAGATTATGTTAAAATTAAGCCAGAGACATTAATTTAATGTAGAATTCTTGTTACAATAATCACATTTGCAACAGTGTCTTCTGTAGTTAAAATGTTTCCAAAATTTATTATGTGATGTGTTCCAAAATACTGGTAAGTGAATATTAATCTGCAAATCACTGGCAACTTCAATTTATGGTTCTTTTTTTATTGCATTTTACTTTTATTATAATGACTTTTAGAACATTCTCCTATATTATTCTCCCTTTATTATTTAATGATTTATTTCAAGAATAAATTTTAAATTAAATATTATCTTAATATTAGTGCTACAAATTACTTCAATAAAACTTACTCTTGTATACTTCTACGTACATCAAAACAGGTTTGTATGAACACATATGCTAAAATTTTGATTATTAAAAAAAAAAATTAAATGCTGGTGAGCAATATGGAACAATATAAAGAGCAATATATATATATATATAATACAATAAGCAATAACTAGTATTAAACAATTAATTTGAAAAGTATACTTACTTCAGTTTGGCTACGGTCCATAAGTTCAACGGCACACTGACGTTTTCGGATCATCTCCTCTCCATTTTTACTATGTAAATAAAATTTAAATTAGAAAAACTGTTAATTTGAATTATCAAGCAAAATTGAACAAACATGAATGTAATCTACAATATGAAATAAATTTGAAGAGAAAATAAAGTTAAATATTTCCACTTTAATTTTGCCAAAAGATACAGATTATAATAACAGTAGAAAAAAATTCAATGAAATTAAATTTTTGCCTTTGTGCTTTTGAATTAATAAAAATGAAACTTAGATGTATGAACCAGCCTGCATACAAGAATTTTGCATAAAACATTCTGAACTTTAAAGTACAATTAAAGACTTAGTGATTTGGCAGGTTATTAAATTTAGTTATTAACAATGTTATATGTAATTATAACATACAGAGATGTCAACCACAAATAAGTCTTTTCAGCAGTAACTTGCACAATTTTCAGTAGTTATAAAGTTCATAAGTAAATGGTGAGGTGAAGTTTAAGTGGTAAATATACACCACTTCCTTCCAATCGAAATAACCATCAACAACACCCGAAAATTCACACATCACAGATATGCACATTTTCATCTGTAGTTACAATTTAGAATACCAATAATTAGGAAAAAAAATTTTCAAAAAATTAAGGAAGTTTTATTTAAAATAGGATTAATTTAGAGAACATTTGAAACTTAATACTATCAATATCTGGGCTGAAATTATATATTACAGATTAGACTTATTACAAGGGGAAAAATGCATAATGCTACACAGTATTTTGAAATGAATATATGAGAATTATAAGAGTTTTTTTTTTTTTTTTTTTTTTTTGAAAATTTGTGAATAAAAGGCTATATATATTAAATTTATTCATAAACTATCATTTTTTTAAGTCAAAATCTCATATAATAAATGTGCTATGTCCATAATAAAGGAAAAATTTAATATTAGCAAAACATTTATCTGTGTATGTTAATGGATAAGATTGACTGTTACTTTCTTATTCTTTGCTATGGCTAATGTTATTTTACTTGAAATTGTTAAAATACTTTAACTGGGCATATTTAAAAAATTAAACAAAAAATGGATTTAAAAAAAAAAATTCCCACAAAGGAATTTTTAAAGATTTCTTACCGATAAAAAAGAACATAAGCCTCACAATGTCTAACCATTTCAGGATCAACAGCAGTAACAAACTGATCATCATATTCATACCATTGGTCATTTAGATAATTTAGACAAAAAGCAGTGTAATGGCCAGCTAAAATATAAATTGAACTTCAGTATAACATTAAAAAATACAGACTTATGTAAAAAATAATGTATAAGGAACTAACATTTTCTAGAATTATATATGTTTCTTTTTAATAAATAATACTGCATTTTTTTTATTCCCAATTACTTATAGATTGGATTAAAAGACTGAGTGTAATAGAATATACTTACAGCCAACAGTTCCATGATGACAAATTACAGATGCTAAATCATAAGTTGTAACACCACGAGGATATGCTATAAATAAAGAAAATAGTAAAATCAATATTGCCACTTAAAAAAAATAATGAATACAATTTTAACAGCCCTTAAAAGGTAATTTTTATGAGTGCCTCATCACTTTTAACAATTAGCTTTCATCGGAAAAATAGATTTTAAGGAATGAATGAATATATATATATATATATATATATGTATATATAATATACTTATCATTATTTATTTATGATGGTTTACCAGGTAATAATTTTGAAATAAAAGATTATATAGCTGTAATTTATTAACTTGAACAAAAAACTTAGTTTAAAGAATTAAAATACATAAAAAATATACTTCTATTTAAAATCTAATAATTAAAAAAGTAAAATAACAATGGTTTTTTGTGTTCCTATGAACTCAAAATTCTGATCACTTATATTTAATTTTCTTTAACAACAGTTTTAACTGTTAGAAATATAGGTACGTTTCTGACAGAATGAAATATAATATAATTATTAGCATTGAAATGCCCTTCTAACTATCAGAGAGGTGAATAGATCTTAAGTCAAAATACTCAAGATTCAAAAACAACATGCTAGAACATTTTAATTACCTGAGTTTAATATGATAAATGAATTATAAATGTGATTAATACAATTACGCTTTGAAATTTTTTACATGTATTAAGTATTATAAACATTGAAAAATTAAATATTTATACATAGACTTAACAATTTGGAATGAAGAAAGGGATGCAGCTTTCAAAGGAGTTATGTGTAAAACTTCTAAATATATCTTCAAATAAACAATTATTTTACAATTTAGTTACAATAGATTAAATATTTTTCACAGATGAACATAATAAAATAATCAATATTAAGAATTCAGTTACAAGTCCTTGAATCTACCTATTATTAATAATATAATGAGAAAAGAGTTTTTACATAAAATCTTTGAACTTAAATTGTATTCTAATTTTATAGAAATATATTTTTACTTACATTTATGTAGAAATGCAGACATATCTAAACCTTCTAATGGGAAGGACACATAACTGCTAATCTTTGTAGAAAACATAACTTCTTGTCGAAATCGTTTTAGATGTATACTCAGTACCTATGTCAATAAATTTTTTACATAATTACATAACTAAACAGATAAGAATTATCTATTTATTATTATTGTTCAAATTATTAAGAATTTAAATTTAATTCAAAGCGAAACAAAACAATATAACCAATTCTACAATTAAATTTTTGTAAAATTAAAAAATTTCTTGAATATATAGTTACCTCAGGAAGTTCTATAACTTTAGAATATTTTATTCCATTACGAAGCTTTTTACATTTTTCACAACTATACATATTGTCACCTTTCAATTCATCTGCAGAAAAGAAAGCAGCAAGACAATCCTGTAAATTAATAGTAGGTCCCCAAAACCAACTGGAAAAAAAAAAAAATATGTTATAAATAACAGAAGAAAAAAAAAGCATTACAAAAACACAGACAATTTTGAGGTGGTTAAAAATTTAAAAGGGATCAATATATAAATTTTATTTTCTTATTATGCATTTCAATTATGAAATTTATAATGAAAAATAATCTAATAGTTTTAGAAGACATTTAATAACACTATTTATTGCTTATTAAATTAAGTCATTGCTATGTTTGCAACTATAAAGCTTTTTAAAATTATCAAGTTGGCAAAAGTTTAATTTTCTTCTTTTTTACTTGTCATCAAAGAATATAGCTATTTTATAAAAAAAAATTCGTATAAAGAACTTTCAGAACTTAATTTGCTCAAAATAGCAAAGGTCAAAAGTTTTAGGAATAGGTCAAAAAAGTTTCAGTTGGGAAATAATTTCCTTTCTAAAACGTTTAAAACAGCTATGAAAAATATATTTAAATACATGGAAAGTAAAAAGGACTTATAAATAATTCTTTTAATAACAACTGCCTTTTAGTAGTAAAAAGGTTTTTGTAATAATACACTTTACTATTTTAACAGAAACACAATATTTCACAGCAAATTAATCATCTCAGTCATTAAATGTTAATATGTTTAGTTAGAAATAAATGGGAGGGACTTCATTTAAAATGGAAAATATGAAGAAAGAACAAATAAAATAATTAAAAAACCCAACCTTGTTGAATTAATTTCATATTTAAACTGTGTATATAAATAATTAACTAAACAAATCTAGGGAATAAATTTGAAGGAACGTCTTTTTTTCTTTTTTATAATAATGAATTTAAATAGGGTAGAAAAATTATCCAAAAGAAATATTTTATTTATAACAAAAATACAGATGCATGATTTTTCAGAGGAAGCATAATCTCTATTTTTAAAAACAAATCAGTGAAGGTGAGTGTATTTTAAATCAACAAAGCACTGCACAACAGTTCTAGCAAATCTGCATCATTTCTTACTTTTCATATTTTCTATCCTAAATCTAATACTTGAGTTTAAGGCATTTCATAAAAAAATTTTTTTTCACTTAAAATAATTGTATGATAAAATTATCTAAGAGCAAATTATAATTGAAAGATATTAGCTTTTAAATACACCATTCATGAAACGTGTCCTCTTAATAAATGATTTCACGTAAAAAAAAAATTAAAAATTAAACATACTCTGGGAAAAAATACTTTTTTTTTTGTACCTATAAGAAGAAAAATTAATGAAAACAGAAAATTTTGTAACATATCATACTTAATTGTTTTAAAATCAAAGAAAAAAATTAATAGCCTTCTGATGCATTTGCACATTATAATTTTGAGGGTGGGAAGTAACAATTCATAACAAAACTACTTAGAGAAATATATATATACGTACATAACATGATCACCTGATCATCAAAACAATTTTTAAAAAGTATATATTACCTCAAAAACCAGCCAAAAAATGCATTGAACCATCCTTGATGACTATAAGCATTTGTGCAAGTGACACCACTCCTTTGATTTCCTTGAGATGCATGAATCATATGCAAATGATCTTTACTTGGAATGGGCAATGACAAATCTTGAAATGTTTCTTTTGTAGTTGAAACCTTTCATGAATAGAAGAAAAGTAAAATTATAAACACTAAAATTAATCATACTAACAAATAAACTAGATTAATTTATTTAAAATACAAATATTCAAGTAGTCCATTTTAAAGCAAAAGTTTATAAATCAATATCAGAAGGATGAGACAAATTTAAGTTATTCAACTTTAATACCCTGTTCCTAAATTAAAATTATTTTAATGTTATAAAAGTTTATAGAAAAAAAAAAAAAAGGTTTTTAATTGAGTTTATATGAATGAACTAAATAACATAAGAGAGAAGGGGGAGAGGAAATGAGAAAATTGAAATACGAAAATTTTTGTTCTATTAAAAGATGCTAACATAGGATCAATAAATACTCTCGTTGACAATAATTTATTAAAAATAACTTTTTTCAAAGTAATAATATATCAATTAAGTATAATAAACAAGGTAAGTAAAGTCACTACATACTAAATATGTATGAAATTAAAACGACCTCTGAGCAAATTTCTAAGATTACATCTTACATAGAAAAAAAAAATATTTTAAAACTTTTTATATTAAATTAAATAAGATTTATGTAAAAAGTACTAAAATTTACCATTAACTGCTGAAATCAATGGTTTAAACTACTTCATTAAATTTGAAAGCGATGAATTAATAACAGCTAATGGTGTTATTAATAAAAATTAAACTGTACTAATTTTATTTTATATTTTTAAAAGATTGCATGTATCAAAAACATAATTTAAGAACAGATGCAACACATCCTTAGCAATCAGTGTCAATATTTAGAGAATTTAAAGTTTAGGAAGACAAATAACCTAGTGCTATTAACTAACGAAATTCATGATTGTGTTCCAGTAGCTATGATTGTCCTATTGATGACTACAGTAGCTGTAAAGTTACATGATAGTTAATGTTACAGTTAATAATAGTTAATGTGCTCCTTGGAGTTATGTATGGTGGGAGTGCAATATAACTAGTACTTTTCAAATAAAGTTATGTAACATATACTTTTATAAAAACATAGCAACGCAAATTATCTGAAATATGATGGATCAAAGGGCTCCTGTATTAGAATATATGCTCTTATTTAGTAAAAACTACTAGTGGTAAAAATCCTATTTCTCTAAATTTTTTTTTCTTAGTTAAAAAATCTCTCTTCCAGAAAATTGTCTTCTTTGAAACAGAATTTATAATGATCACTTATAATACTTCCCTTTATATTCTTAGTTACAACTATGCATGAAATATTTTTACTAATGTTGAATTTTTACTACTTGAATTATAAGAATAATGAGTTTGACAACATTCTACACAAACTGAATTTTATTATTCATATTATGAGAAAAAAATGAGCTCATATAAATGAGTTAGTTTTAATGCATTAAGTTAAACTTTTGGGTGAAATTCTCTTTCTTTTCATATGTTGGATTTGTTAAAATTATAATACTTTTTTATTAGCTAATGAAATTCAAAAGCAGCTTAAAGAAATGAAATAGATAAGAAACATTAAATTTTTCTTTTTACACCAAATTATTACATTTTAAAGATTTATCTAATGATAAATCTTTAAGAATACTTAAAAATATTTCTTTTGAAACACACAAAAATAAATAAATAAAATTCGCTTAAAAAAATGCAATTTATCATCAGTTTATATATATATATATATATACATCACAATGTGCACAGATAAAACAAATGAAAAATATTTATATTTCTTAACATTCTGATAACAATATCTTTGAGGAAATAAGAATTTTTAAAATAGCATAATAAACTAAAATGATTCTTAATTAATAATATTCTATTAATTAAGGATCATTTATTGAAACTAAATCAAGTTTTGTTGGTATAAAATAGAATAAACAAAAAAAAAATAAAAAAAAAAAAAGTCAAATAATAACTTATTCAAGAGTTCAATTGTGAAGAGAGTATATTTAAAAAAGAATATCATACTTACTGTGTCACATGTCAAACATTGTACAGAGCTTAAAGCTTTCCATCAAATATATCTGATATTATGCTTCGAAACTGAATATTTTTTTGTTTTGATGCATTATAAATAGTGTTTAATAGTACATGGGAATTTCTATGTTTTAACTGAGATCCTTGATTAGATCCTTTGTTCAATGAAGAGGTATTATTTTGAGGATTTGTTGGCTTTTCCTCACAACATTCACATTTGATGTCAGAAGTGCTCTGCATATCCTCATAGGTATAGAACTTTCTTTATCCTGCAAAGAAGTATCACAGCTTTCAGCTGATTGTTTCTCTTGAATTGCTGGCAACACATTTTTATTTTGTACATTTACATCAGATGCATGAATAGATATTGTAGAGCAATGAAGAGAAGGTTGGATGCTAATGTTGCTATTTGGTTTAACAGATTTAACTGTTGTAGTTGCTGATAAAGCGACTGTAGCACCACCCGATACTGCTTGAGTACTTTCAGAATTAGATCCTACTGCATGACAAGTTTTATCACTACTCAAACCAGAATCACAAGTCTCATAATCGCCTTCAGATGGACTAGAATCTTCAGATGCAGGAATACCAGAATCAGCAGGTGTACTTTCCAATTCTTCGTGACTCTCTGAAGAATCAACAGAAATCGTAGGAAATTCAACTAGAGGTTCTTTGAGTTCTTCATGTAACTGGTCCATAAAACATCTTAAAAATTCCTGAGCATCCTAAAATTATACATATAAATTTTAATCTCATGTATATACTGGTTACCAAAAATTAAGGAGAAATCAGAAAAACTGCAATAACATTTTCAAAAAAAAAGTAAATTTTTATAAAAAGTACATAGTATGAATAAAAATAATACTGAACTAAAAATATATTATGCAAATTAATGGACATTTTGGCACTTAATATTATATAACACATAACTGAAAACAGATTCTAAAATCGTCTGCAATTCCTACACGTACAAACTGTGTAATGAAATTCTGAGATAACCATGTTTTTAGATGTAGTACTTGGACTTCATTTATTTATATAACTAGGATTGGTTGCTATTTGCTGAATAGATGTTTGGAGGAGTAAATCCTATGTAGAAGTTAGTTGAATGTAAGTTTTTTTGCAATTCATAGACTGTGAAATGTATATCTAAAAGCAGAATCAGTTTCTATAAAGGAGCACGTCAAAGGACTCAGAGATACAAAACTTCTACCACCTTTAAATCTTTTCTTATAACTGTCACTGAAAGGATGGTACATAAATTAACAGTACACACAATACTGAACATCAATACAATCCTCTATAATAAAACCTTCTGTGCACTGTTAATTTATGTACCCTCCTTCCAGTGGCTGCTACAAAGAAAGATTTGAGGTGGGTTGGTGTAGTGCTTCTGTACCAATTTGAGTGAAATTAATGGAGTTCTTAATTTTTTACAAATGAGTCCAGATTTTGTTTGAAAGGCGATTCAAGAAAAGTGTTGGTCTGATGGGTGCTGGGAATTCACCATTATCACAGTTATATATATGAAATGTCCAAATTTAGAGAGCCAAGTGTTGGTATGTTGGCAGATATTTTCTGGAGAGACGCAGTGATCTGTATAGTAGCCCAAGAGGCACCCCTGTTGCCTAATTGTATGAAACGATATTCATGATTCAAATGTTCATTCTTATCAAGATATACTAGTTGGTAACTCCTTCATCCTACAAAGCCATAATGCTATACAATTATCTCAGTGACTGGAGAATTACCCTTATGAGGGGACTACTTTGAATATGAATGGGCCAGCACATTCTCCAAACTTTAACTTGATATTTGTAATGTTGTATTGCTGCACTTCATTCACTGCCTGCAATTCTTAAGGGTCTTCAAAGTGTCTTGACTTAGTAATGACTTTTGCTGCTAACTGAGTAAATAAACATCATCAATTTCAGCATAGACCATCAGTGTTGCCGTTAGAGCTGAACACATTCCATATGGAAGCTGATTGTACATTGAATTCAGATACTATGTTTTTGTTATGTTTCTATATATGTATTTTGAAGGCATAAATGGAAACATTGAATCGGACAGCTGTTATTTTTCTTATATGCCTATGTTATGAAGCACTGTTTGATTGATGTTTTAGCCAAACTTCATAACATTTAAATGAATGGAAATTTCACAACCATAATTTTTCTGATTTGCCCTTAACTTTTGGAGGTGGCATTTTATAAGGTGATTTGTTATATATTTAAAATAAAGCATGCTTTTACTATCTATTTAATTTATATATTAAGAAGATGCTAGTATAAATGGAAAATAAAACAAAGCAGTTTTTAGTTCCTTTCATATTCTTAAAACAACATCAGATACTATTAAATTTTGAGAGATAGAATTAATTATTAACATCATTGAATCAAAACCCCAGGGATAGATTTCAGAATGTGTTGCAATATAATGATTACATATATTATAACTAAACCAGAAGATAAGTGTTAATATCAATGAAATTCATTTTAAGGTTATATTCTAATTCATTCATTTAGAAATGTAAATGTTTTATCTTTTGCAATTATTTTAAACAGAATTTAAACTTTAAATGGAATTAGGAAACAAGTAAACATTTCTTCAATAATACAAAACTGTTATCAGTTTACTACCAAAATTTTTTCAATAGTTTTGAGCAATCAGTATAATTTTAGCACTTTAAGAGAAAAGTAAACCTAACAAATTTCATTTGAACAGGCAAATTTTACATAATTACAGTTTTAATTTGAATTAACAAAAACTATAACAAAATATGCATAGATAATTCATTTTAATAAGAATACTTTTCTTCAATAGTATATGTAATATACAAAAAGAATATGCAGCTAATTTTAAAGAAAGAAAAAAAAAGCTCTCTGATGCGAATGTTTCAATCTGTAATGTATTATGTCATTATTATCATTAACCCTCCATTTAATTTATAATTCAGTAACATAAAAAGTGATTTTTAAATTAAGCAATTTAAGATATGAAAAAGTAAGATAACAAAAATTATTCAAGTTAAAAAAACTGTATAGCAAATTATTGTATATTTTATTTAATCATGAATTGAAAAATGTATTAAAAACATAAACATTAAAAATATTTAAAAGTAAGCATATCAAAAATTGTAAAATTTCGATTTTGTAAATAATGAAATGTTTTAAAATATTAGACTTTACCTGCTGAGCACATCCTCGAAAAACAGGGCAAACAATTTTAATTCCATATGCAATTCCAGATGGAACAACATAGCTTGGCCTGAAAACATTTTCATATCTTGTAATACGTTCATAAGTAACAAATATAAATATATATATTCACATGCATTTTTTTACAAAATATAAAATACATTTTCGGTAATGTTAATAGATTTATTAATTATTAATCTTATTAAGAAATATTTAATATTTATTTTATCAATGATTTAGAGTGCCAGACTATTTCTTTAATGGAAAAAATGCACATACAATGCTACCATTTACAACCAGCTAGATTTATTTTTACCATTAGATTCCTTTAAATAACACGAATTAGAAGAATTATTTAAATTTTTTGACAATGTTATGAATTTGATCACTAAAAATAAGAGGATAAATCAAATGTGAAAACTGATTTTAGCATTATGCTTTCTGCTTGATAGATATTAATTATTAACTATAAGTCAATTTATGAATGGTTTATTTCAAGTAATAATACCATTATGGGCAATGAAATGAGTACAAGGAAAGAAATATGAAAACAGCCAGAAAATTATACCAAAAGATTGAGTGCAAATTGATACATTTAGTAAAAGTTTGCTCAATTATACTCTGCAGTGAGGCTCAAGAAGTGACCCATAGATAATAAGCCAGTTGGTATTTCCTATTTCATGAATGTAAAAAGCATGGATTGATGTAAATAAGTATGCAAAGAGAGAAGGATGCCTGGTAGATGTGTGAATCTTCTTCACCACACTACCTTATTGTGCGAGTACAATAGATATGAGAAGGCCCCTACATAGGGCTATTCAACTCCAAATAAATCGACAAACAGCTAGGAAAATGGATCAAACAATCATACAACAGAGACATGTAAGAATCAGATATTGCACAGCAGCAACTTTGTAATCTCAGCTCTTCATAACTGAGCTGAGCGTGGAAGTAGAGGCAATATATGCAATAAAGTTCCCTGTTGCAAATAACATCACATGAAAACCACAGCTTATGATAGTTGATCCACTATAGGAGTGATATATGAGATAATAGCGGCATGAGGATAAATCATTGAATTGAAGGGATAGGGCTAAATTAATGGCCAATTTTGCATAGCTGAAGTTCTCAGGACTACTTTTATAATATTTAAAACCATACAATGGGTGTCAGTTGTACGATATATCTTCTAAGCATGTATGACAATAGTTAAAATGCTACATATATCTTTAACAGAGTTTAAGAACACGAAAACCAACAAGTATTTGGAAGTTTGCCATAGAATACAAACATACATAGACTGGACTCCATGCCAAAGAGTATTGATAACTATAATATAAGAAATGATGTGATGATATATTTTGATTTAAAATAATCTACAGTCCTAAATGCCTTTACTGTTCGATGCAGCATGTTAAATCTGATTCTTATTCCATAAAACATCAACCAACCATATATATCATTGGGCACCATAAAGCACTTTGTTAATAAAATTTTAATTCTGATTCTTTCTTCTTCAGGTACATATTTTATTGCACAGAAAGCATATTATAGCTTTAAATTTAAAATATTATTTAAATAAATAAGTTTAGTCCTTGAATTATGCAAGTTTTTATTTCTTCCAAAACGATTTAGAATATCAAAAATATATATGAGAATTAATTTTGAAATTCAGATTAAGAAACTTTCCATTAAGAAAAACAATTCAAAAATTGTATTTCATGGTGGTTAATTATACAGGCTAGAAATGAATTATTAAATGAATGAATGGAAATCTAGCAAATGAATTTGTGGATTAAGTTGCTATTATATTCTGGGTGAGCACAAAGCTTTAACCTGATTATAAAAATTGTGTAAAAATTATTATAACTAGAAAAATGCTTGCTTGGATATATAGCAAGTACTGTTACACAGTTTTTAATAACACTACATACTTCAGTAGATTTCAATGCATTTCCCTTTGGTAGTTTGGAGAATGTCAAAGAGATATTCCAGTTCTCATCAAGTATTCTTTAACATGCCTTCTGTAATAGTACAAACTGTATCTTTTTATTTTAGATTTAAATTCTCCAATGTCAGTCTGATCTTGATATAGCCACAAAAGAAAAATCAAGAGGAGTAATATCAGGACAGCATGAAGTGTGTTGGCAATACACCAAACTGGAACTTTTTATTCTAGGAACTCACGAATTTAGCAGACCCAGTAAGGGGTGATAAATAAACCATGGTTGAAATTTCTCTAACTGAGGTTCTCTAAATATTGGTAGTGATTTTTTTCTTTCCATAAAGAAAACGGTCCAATAATCTTATAGCTTGTCTCTTATACCTTATATGCATGAGGTCATACCAAACATTAACTTTAGAGCAGTCTCTTACTACCTCTTCAGAAACATGTGGTTTCTCTTATCCTCATTATGCTTATTTACCATACAGGCATTATGATTATTTACCTTTCCATGCATAAAAAACTGTTAAAAGTGAGCTATCCAATGATACCAAAATTTCACTTTTACATTGAATGTTTTTTTCTTTTGGAATCAATTTTTATAATCATGACAAGACTTTGTGCTCACCTTGTATATTGACTATAGACGACATACAGTATTAATTAAATTCATCACATCAGAATTTTTTTTTTTTTTTTTTTTTTAAGTATGCTCAGTTTTAACAGTACTCATTAAAAAAATTTATTTAATATTAAAATATTTAAAACTGAAAATTTTAGGTGTATAAGGGTATAAAAATTGAGATAATAAAATAAATAAATGACGCTTATAGATATTAATAAAAGTATAAACAAAGAAATAGAACTAAGGAGGAATTTTAATCATCTTGGATAAAGCAACAGGATTGGAACTTTAACAAATACAGGGAAACTTTGTGAGAAATCTATAGTACTCTCAAAAACAAAATTGAAATATATATATATATATATATATTTAGGTCCATAAATTAGACAGGTGATGAGAAATTAAAATCAATAATGTAGAAAAGAAATATAAACAAATTTAAAGGTTTTAAAATATTTTTGAAAAATAATTATGGCAATGTAGATAACACCAATAAAATATTTAATAAATTTAAGCAACTGGGTTAGGGCATGAGTTTGAAAGTTTACTTTTTAAAATATTTTGATTTCCCCAGCAAATCTTGATAATGCTAGGCAAAAAGTTGCTCAGGACTTCTTTAAAAATTTCTTTGTTTATACACATTTTTTTATATCTATAAAAATCCCTTTGTTTATTTTACTTATCTCTATTTCCTTTTTATTATACCTCTATCCATGTAAAATTTTCAGTTTTAAATATTTTAATATTAAATAAAAATTTTCTCTTAATGAATACTATTAAAACTGGGCATAGTTTTAAAGGAAAAAAGATTTTTTGATGTGATGTATATAAATAATATTGATTTAAAGATTTGTTTAAGACATAAAAGGAATATTGAAATTGCTTTGATAACAGGAAAAAGAAATTATATATAAAAAAAAAATAAAATACTATGTTCAATAATTTTTTTAATCCAGAATACTATGATAATAATAATAAAAAAAAAAAATAAATAATAAAAAAAAAAAAAATGTCAAATCAAGTTTACCAAAAATCTAAATATCTTAAAATGATAAATATAATTTGGAATTAGAAAGACATTTTCATGCGAAATCAATAAATAAATTTAACTTTTCATACATACACTGTATTATTAGATACAGTAAATTGCAAATTAAAACTTATTTGCCTGCATAAAATATTGTATTTAGCTTTCATAATTAACACAGAAAATTAAAGAACAATATCGTCTTATTTTTTAAAGTTTTTTTTTATTTTGCACTTTTTAAAGTATTAC
The DNA here is from genome assembly GCA_021605095.1 of Caerostris extrusa. Lineage (NCBI taxonomy): Eukaryota > Metazoa > Arthropoda > Arachnida > Araneae > Araneidae > Caerostris > Caerostris extrusa. The sequence continues at coordinate 38,784 of BPLR01010041.1, forward strand.
AGTTCATAATGAGAAAAATGGATTAATTAAAAATTATCCTTGGATTCAGCAAATTGGATAAAAAAAAAACTCATTAATTCTAACCTATCACAGATTTGAAATATATGCTACTTTTAAAATTATAATAATACAAAGCATTAGAATAGTCAAGTGCAGTGACTACAATTTTCTGAGGATAAAGCTTGAATAAGTTAAAACTAAAAAATAAATCAGAAATATGTATAAAGTGCTATCAAACATTGCATATATTTGAATGAAATGCATATTAACCTCAGAAAGAAAATATAAATTAATATTATATAATCTGCAGGGGATTCATTTTTTAATGTCACAAAAACAAAAAAATTCTGTTTTTTCTATCTGTGGTTAATATAACGAACAAAAATTTCAGTTTTTAATGTCACAATACATAATAAATATGTAATATAAAATCATTACATATTTAAAGATGATAAAAACCTTAAAAAAAGAAATTTGTATAAAAACAAAAATTTCATGCAAAGATTATTTAAATACTAAAGACAAATTCATTGGAAAATTTTAAACAAATTTTAAGTTATCAGTTTCAAAGCAAAAACAAATCTTAAAAGTCACAAATTGCCAAAAAATACTTAATGTTTGCTATAGACCTAAAAATACTTTGATTAGTATAAGTGAATAATTAAACTGGGCGGGTGAATAGTATTTTTTAATTATTTATTCTTTCATTTTCAGGTATTTTATTCAAACATACAAGTTTTATAATGCCTTCTAGTTCATTTAATTCCTTTTCACCATTAATCTTTATTGTATATAGCTTCCATAAGTTTATAACCTTTTTTTCATCTCAAAAATAAACTGAATTTTTGGAGTTATTAATTGAACTACTGCAAAGAAAAAAATGGTACCATGCAATGGAATGTATACGGCACAAGAAATTCTGTGATTTTTTAAATAAATAATTCATGGATTACAGGCAGAAAATACAGTACACTTATATTTAGGAAAACAAACTAATATGACTGAAATAAATCTTAAATAATATAATGGAATAATAGCAAAGTATTTAAAAGGAATAAAGAAATTGAGTCAATCTGATATTCTTAAGCATTGACAAAAAAAAAAGGAAACATTATCTAAATTTATAATGCCAGAATTAGTCACTCAAATTATAATTCATATATAATTTGAGTGACTAATTCTGCATTATAAATTTAGATAATGTTTCCTTTTTTTTTTGTCAATGCTTAAGAATATCAGATTGACTCAATTTCTTTATTCCTTTTAAATACTTTGCTATTATTCCATTAATAATTATATTTAAACTTAATTTCTGGTTGAAATTTGACAGTATTAGATAAGAATATTGAAACACACTCATGCCCAAAATTATCTTTACATGAATAAATTCACGGATTTCTCAGAAACTGTGAACTATAATTTTATGAATTTATCTGAATGATACAGAACATTATGACACATAAATACAAAGGAAAAAATTTAAGAGCACTGCATATGATACATAATTGTAGAATGAAACAATACAAATGGTAATAAAATGTGATAAAGAGAGTTCAGAAAAAAAAAGGAATAACTCAGAAAAAAATTAAAGCCTTACAAATTTATTATGGAAGCTGGCAATAATGCTGTTAACCACAGTTTGGGGAAATAGTAATTCTAGTATTACTGTCTTCAGAGCATTTACATACCTCAGAGGAGGATGTCTACATGCAATTGCTCTTTCAAGTTAGTCCCATAAGTTCTCTATCTCGTTGAGATCAGGAGACTTTACTGGTCACATTATTTGCTGAATGCTAGTATGTTCACTTTCAAGGAATTCGTCAAAGAGGTATTCCTCGTGTGAATTCCTTGATTTACACGAGGATCATATACTATACTTCGAATATTGTGGACGAGCATTACCGTCCATAAAAAAAACTCTGATCTATATGTACCTCCAAAAGTCTTACATAAGGCTCTAAGACCTCATCCCGATATCTTTCGATGGTCGCAGATCGCTGTTGCAAACGTGTTGATGCATTCTTCCATCATCCATTATTCCTCCCCCATACAATCACATCTCCACTATCGAAACAGTCACATTCCACAATGCTTGAAGGATAATTTCGTGTTCCTGACTCCTTCCAGATGTAAATACGTTTAGAATCACTTGTAAAACTAAACTTTGACACCTCAGTAAAGAGAAGATGGGACAAATGGTGTTCACTCTGATGTGTTTTGAAACAATTGAAGTGATCCCTCTTTTGTTGTGAAGACAGTGAAACACATATATGGCCTTTTAATTCCTGTATAACGTTTGCCATGATACAGCAATTACGGTGGCTACTGCAAGTTCTGTACTTAACTGACTAGTAGTGGACTTCCCTGTTATGATGGGTAGTTATTACTAGATATCGATCTTTCAGAAACAGTTGTCATTCATTTAGGAAATTATCCAGGCCTTCTTACAACAGTTCCATCGATTTGAAATTGTATCCATAACGAGAGCCTGCCTGCCTTGAAATATTCAGATTCGGTAACTCATAGATAATTTAATAACTGTCTTGCTTTTAAAGGGTCTATGAGTCACCACTTCACAGATTCTTCAAATGATACCTAGAAGCCAAACAAACCGATTTGAGTATTTACATACTGAAATCAGTCGTTCTGTTGCAGAAATTCATCCTGCGAAATTCTCCCATGTTCACTTTGCAGCAAAGCACTTGATATAGCGTCGAAGGACATAAGCCTAGATTTGTATATCAGAAACAGTTTGATAACTTTTGATTGGATAATGTTAGACTTGTTTTCCCCATATTCCGTGTAAACATGGATCACATTGATTGGATATTTCATTGAATATCGTTATTTTTTGGGTAAATTTGTACATGAGTGTAAGTTAATGTAATTAAAATCTATTTTCTTACCCTTACTTGACGGAATGCTACACATTTAACATTTTTCAAAATTCAAATTTAAATAACCATTACATAAAAACAATTACAAAATGTGATTACCTTTTTTTTATGCCACATTTCTTTCATAAGTCGCATGTAGCTTTTTGCAACACTAGGTTTCTTTTCAGTACGGACAAAGGAGCCACATTCAAGAAAAAAATTTGTCAACTGAGGACTGAAAAATGATTTTAAATGTATATTACAAAACTGGGGGAAAAATTGAAAGAAAAGGACACAAATAAAAAAAATAAATCATACCAATTTGATAAAGCTTGTATTGCCGAATTCATGTAACATGTGTTGCCTAAATTTTGCAAGCCAGTTAAACCTATAAGAAATATAGAAGTTTTTATAGATAAAATATCAAACTTTATAAACAGTATCAAAAGCTATTTTAGGGGGAAAAATTTATCAATAAAATATTTTTATACTTATACATTTTCAGAATATTACAGTATAAATTTATAAGAGTAATAAGTAAAGAGATAAATTAACAGATTAATATATTTAGAAGAGACATTAATTAAAAAAATAATTGCCTAATTTGTTAATATTTCAGAGCAAATTATCAATTTTGAATTTTTTTTTACTTATTATTATTATTTTTAGGATATAACTTAGTACTGAAGAGAATTTTGGTCCCATAAACACTAAAAATTAGCTTTCTTCTTTAAATTGTAGATCATGAATAGGGTATTAACTGGCTAAAGCAATAAAGATGAGTGGCACTGTGGGACTTTTTAATACAGGCAGAATGAGTGGCACAAAAAAGGGAAATATGCACAGTTTACCAATCTCTAGGTCATAGTTCCCATTTAAGAAAGTTTTTCCTTCCTGTTTATAATATAAATAATAAAAACAAAATTAAATTGTTTTCTACAAGAAAGGTAAAAAGATGCTTTTTTAAAGCTTTTTATTTATCATTCACATTTTATCTTATCTTGTGCAAAAGTGTGGTTTTCATTTAAATATATTTATTCCAAGCTGCTAAGATAAACAACCTTAATGGAAAAACTCTGACCATTTTATTTTGTAACAAGAATGTGCATTAAATAATTTATTTCTATTACACATGCATATATTTAATGTAGTTTAAATACAGCACTTTAAACTTCCTAATGTATGCACGTTTAATACAGAAGTAGAAAATCAAGAAGGGGGAAAGCAATTCGGTTAAATTTTTAAACAAATAGATTTATTTATAAAGATTATTAAGAATGGATATGCCTCAGAAGTAGTCCAACTCAACTAAAAAATTCCACACAAGGAAGATACATGACCAAAAGCTCCTGCTATTGCTATTCAAGAAAGATTAAAATGATAGTGGTAGTTCATTAACCTCAGAAAAATGTCTCAGTTGCATAATTGAGTGAAAACTATGTTAATGTTACAATAAAAATTTCAATATATAAAACTTTCTATTTACTTTAAGTTAATGTCAAACTGGTAGATTATATTATTACATTAACAAACACATCTGAATGACAACGCAACATCTTTGAATGTACATAGCTTAATACAATTCAAACAGTTATTTTTAAAAATAGTAAGTTATTTATGTTTGATTAATTTTATTTCTATACAATTTAATGCACTGCAAGTATAATAAAGTGAAAAAAAAAAAAAAAGTGTATTGCACACAAATGTGTTTTAATGTAATTTAAAGCGAAGCAAATATATGAAGGAAAAAAAAGCCATCAAAATTTTTTATATTACTATTTTGTCTTGATGTTGATATAGTACAGTGTAGTTTCATAAAACTAAATATATTTTTTTTATTTATTCTGTTCAATTTATTATTAAATACCAATATATAGTTAAAATGCCATTTTGTCTATCTATTATAGAAGATTTTCTGAATATTACTTAGAAGTGTATTTTGAAAGTAGAATATTTGGTTGAAATTTAGAATCCTGTACCCTTGTCGGCAATTTTTTTAGGATTATAATAATTTAATTAGAGGAATTTGTAATTTCTTTTTTTTTAAAACAATATAATGATTGCTTAAATGTTACTTTCATTATCTGCAGAAATTGTTTTTGATAAATAGGGACAGATATTTTTTTTTTTTAAACGATTGATTATTCTGAGATATAGATTAATCTAAGATTATTCTTATAACGGTATGCAGCCATTGATACAGAAACAATTGTAAAAATAAATAAAACGATTTTTTACTTTATTAATACCTTCTATTTGATCATCAAATAATTAATTTATTTTTAATACTATTGATATAGTTAAAGTTTTATGACAACCGTATTTTGAATTTGCATGGAAAATCATTGCTTTTTATTTTTAAAACATAAGTTGACTTACAATCACAATGTACAGCATTTTCTTTAATTATTTATATTGCAGTGCGATGACAGTAATGGATGACAGGTGAGTGGAATGATGTTCTTATTATCAGCCAGCAGAATGGATGACAGAGCCTCTGAATTTTTTTAAAAATTGGATAAAATGGATGTGAATGCAGCGCTTAACTTAATGTATGGAAAATGGATTGGTTTCTAATGAGTATGAATGTCAAATGTGTAATAGCAATACATTTTTAGTGAATAATTTTGGTGTTATAAAGATATATTTTGGTGATTTAACAAAAAAAAAACATCACATAATTTGGAATAACAGGAATTTAGTAATAAAAGTTGATGTAATAGCAATGGCAAACAATGTTGACATATTAGCGATGGATTTCGGGGTAATATCATTCTACAAAGAAAACTACGGCAGCTATTTGTTTACTTAGTGATTTGGCATCATAGTGATGTTACAGAATGTATGGCACAAGAAGTACAGAATTTTCGATTTTTACCGAATTTTTTTATATCTGATGACAGTTCTTTTTAGGAAGGGCATCCTTCTACTGGCCTTATAATCATATCTGCATTATAACAAGCTCATACTTTACTGTGAAGATTAAAACCAGAAAAGTATTAATAAAGAGTATTGACTTACCTTTGGGTTTTAGGGTTTCGTCATTTTCATATTCATCTTCTGAATCAGTTTCAGATTTAATAGGAAGGAGAGGATGTGGTGGCAACATTCCGGGAACAGGAGGATCGTTGTTTTCTAAGAAAACTTCAAACTCGCACAGTAAACAATAAACACGCAAAGAGGTCAAATTTAAAAACAAAGAATGTTCCTTGTTTTTCTAAAAAAAAAAAAAAAAAGTTTCAGTTTAAATTCACAAAATAGATCATACAACATGAACAAATCTAAAAATGACAGTAAACTTACCTGAAAATGTTTGATGCAGTGACTGTTGCCAGATTCATTGCATCCAACACATAAACAATTTCTATGTAAACAAATCCAAAGATAAGGGCCTTTCTTATGGCATGTGTCACATGGTGTCTTAAAATAAAGTTTAAAATGCAATAAAAAACAATTTTAATATATTTTTTTGATGTCTTGGCATGCAATATTTTTGCCAAGTACAGTTTTTGTTAGAAATAGCATTTCCCCAAAACATCAATTATTATGTAACACATCACTCAATAAGATACTGATTTCTGGATAGTAGCATCCTTCAAACAATATATGCCAAAATTTCATGACATTCTGATAATTAGTTTACAGGTTACAGTTGTTTTAGTGACCCCAGTTTTGTATTTTCCAAAACAATAAAAGAATTTGGTGTGTTGATTAAACATTGTTTTTTGATGGGGAAAAATACTGTTTAAGCCAAACAGTGGCTTGATAAGCATTATGGAGACTGCACCAGGTAAATCAGCTATTATTGACCGGTATGCAGAATTTAAGCGCGGTCGTACAAACACCGATGATGCTGAACGTTCTGGTCGTCCCAAATCGGCAGTTGTTCCCGAAAACGTAAGAAAAGTCCACAAAATAGTTTTGAAAAACCTTGAAGTACAGTTGTGTGAGATAGCTGACACCTTACAGATACACTGCGTAAAAAAAATAGAAGGACAGTGTTTTTTTGCCAATTAATATCTCTTACTTTCTCCGAACTACCAGATATTTATGCAGATTTAGTTTAATGGCCCTTTTTTTCATTTTAGGCAAAAATTAAACATCTACCACTAATATTAATAATAATATTAGTATATATAATTTCCGATGCGTAAAAAAAAGTAGAAGGACACTTACTAATATATTTAATTTAGTGAGTTGTTCTTTAGTTAAATAGTGATTTTGTACTTTGTTTTATCTTTTTCTGTCAAAAAAATCTAATTTGTTTAAAAGTTATGCTGTTTCTCCGTTCTCAGAAATGCCTAAAGGAATACCTTTGAACGGTTTTCAAAAAGGCCAAATTTCCGCATATCAAAATGATGGTAAAGGTATCAGAGATATTGCTCTATTGTTGCAGGTGAGCCCCATACAGTTTCAAACTTTATCAGAAATCCTTATAAAAATGGAAAGAAAAAGAAGACTGGTAGACCGAAAAAGTTAACACCACGTGATGAAAGAAAACTTGTTCGTGTGCTTAAGAAGAACAAAGGAATAGCTTCAAAGACAAGAAATCAAGCAGGACTTAATCATGTGATGAAACAAACAGTTTACAACTATATTAAAAGATCTAAAAATTCATTTTCAAAAAATGGAAACATCATCCTAAGTGGACACAAGCTCACATTGATAATCGTTTAGCGTGGGCTAAGGAGCACATGTCCTGGACTACAGAATGGACTTCTGTGATATTTTCCGATGAAAAGAAATTTAACTTAGACGGTCCAGACGGATATCAGCACTACTGGCATTGTCTGGGAAATGAAGACGAATACTATTCAACACGATAAATGGGAGGAGGGAGTTTAATGGTTTGGTTGGCTGTTGGAAACGGAGGAAGGACAAGTCTGGTTTCTTAAATGGTAGGCAAAAACATAGACTACATTCAAGTGCTGAATTCCGAGCTTCTTCCTTGTGGCTCTGACTTGGGGGTGAAGAGTGGAAGTTTCAGCAAGACGGAGCTTCTATTCACACCGCGACTGGAGTCAAAAATTGGTTCCTAACAAATAATGTGGATGTTTTACCATGGCCAGGCAAAAGTCCTGACCTTAATATAGTGGAAAACATCTGGGCAATGCTAGTTCGTCGAGTTTATGCTGATGGAAGGCAATTTGATTCCCTAACTCAGCTTCGAGAAGCATTGAATGACTCGTGGGACAATTTTTGTCAAACAGAAGTTCAATCTCTATACAATTCACTTCCAAACAGAATATTTGAAGTTATAAAGGCCAATGGGAAGAACATACCTTATTAAAATCACTATTTTTTCATTCATTATAATGCTGTTCTTCTACTTTTTTTACAAAGTTTCAAAAAAGAGAAACTATTTTTGTTGCCATTAATATTTTATGTTTGAATATCATAAATCTGATGTTAAAATTGTATTTTTAAAATATTTGTAAAATGTTTCTAATAAAAAATTTTAGTAAAAATAAAATATTTTTCGGTTATTGTTACAAAATCAAGTGTCCTTCTACTTTTTTTACGTAGTGTATCAGAAGGTAGTGCGTTTACAATTGTACATGAAAATTTGAGCATGCTTAAGTTTCTTTCGAAGTGGGTGCCGCGTTAGCTCACACAGGACAGAAAACAACAACGCGTCGACGATTCAGAGCAAGAGTTGATCAAGCGAGATAAAAAGGATTTCTTCCTTCTGTATGTGATAATGGATGAAACATGAATCCACCACTTCACACCTGAATCAAAATGATCGTCAGCTGAGTGGGCAGCAGCTGGTGAAAATCGTCCAAAGCGACCAAAAATTCAAAAATCAGCAGGCAAAGTTATGGCATCTGTATTTTGGGACACGCGTGGTATTTTGTTCATTGCCTATTTTGAGAAAGATAAAATTATCAATAGCGAATGATACATATCATTACTGAAGCGATTGAGCGTAGAACGTAAGAAAAAAAAAAGTGCCGTTTCACCAAGACAATGCCCCGTGTCAGAAGTCAATGAAAACTATTGTTAAATTGAATGAATTACGCTTCGAATTGCTTCCCCATCCACCATATTCTCCAGATCTGGCCTCCAGCGATTATTGGCTTTTTGCAGACATCAAAAGATACTCCAAGTAAAGAAATTTGGCTCAAATGAAGAAGTTATTGCCGAAACTGAGACCTGTTTTGTGAGCAAAGACAAATCCTTCTACAAAAAAGGCATCGAAAAGTTACTGACGAATAAAGTCGAATTTCTAAAAAAATTGTTTTTCTTAGCTAGACTGGAGACTTATTGAGTGATGCGTTATACACTGAAGTGACAAAAGTCATGGGATAGCAATATGCAAATTTTCAGATGGCAGTAGCATCGCGTAGAACAGGTATAAATGCGCAGTGCTTTCATTTCTGTTCAAGTTATTCATGTGAAGAGGTTTTGACGTGATGATGACCGCACGACGGGAATTAACAGACTTTGAAAGCGGAATGCTAGTTGGAGCTAGACGCATGGGTCATGCCATTTCGGAAATCGTTAGGGAATTCAACATTCCCAGATCCACTGTGTCAAGAGTGTGCCGAGAGTATGAAATTTCAGGCATAACATCCCACCATGGACAGCGCAGTGGTCGACCGCCTGCACTTAACGACCGAGACCGACGACGTCTGCAAAGAGTCGTAAATTCTAACAGACAAGCAACACTGCGTCAAATAACCGCAGAAATCAATGTGGGACGTACAAGGGACTTGTCTGTTAGAACTGTGCGGAGAAATTTGGCTTTCTTGGGCTATTCCAGCAGAAGACCGACTCGAGTGCCTTTACTGACAGAACGACATCGCTTGCAGCGACTTTCGTGGGCACGTGAGCATATCAGTTGGTCCCTAGATGAATGGAAAACCGTGGCCTGGTCCGATGAGTCACGATTTCAGTTGGTAAGAGCTGATGGTAGGGTTCGAGTGTGGCGCAGACCCCACGAAGACTCACGTGTGGCGCAGACCCCATGGACCCAAATTGTCAGCAAGGCACTGTTCAAGCTGGTGGTGGCTCCGTAATGGTGTGGGCTGTTTTTTCATGGCATGGACTTGGTCCTCTGGTGCGACTGGACCGAACATTGACTGGAAATGCTTATGTTCAGCTACTTGGAGATCACTTGCAGCCATTCATGTACTTCATGTACCCAAACAACGATGGGATTTTTATGAATGACAATGCGCCATGCCACCGGGCCACAACTGTTCGCGATTGGTTTGAAGAACATTCTGGACAATTCCAACGAATGATCTGGCCACCTAGATCGCCCGACATGAATCCCATCGAGCATTTATGGGACATCATCGAGAGGTCTGTTCGTGCCCAAAATCCTGCACCATCAACGCTTTCACAATTATGGACGTCTATCGAGACAGCATGGCTCAATATTCCTGCAGAAGACTTCCAACGACTTGTTGAGTCCATGCCACGTCGAGTTGCTGCACTTCGCCGGACGAAAGGAGGGCCGACACGATATTAAGAGGTATCCCATGACTTTTGTCACTTCAGTGTATATTACAGTAGTTGAAGTAAATATATAAAAACAAAACATATCAACATATAAAACTATTATTAGATATTACAGTAGTTGACTAAACTGAAGAATTCATTTGAAGACCCGGGGCAAACCTGTGTTATTAATGCAATTTTTTTCATTACACATCAGGCAATTGCAGATCATTGCCATGATATTTAAAATTAAGTGAAAATAATTTTCATAAAGGCTGTCCAATTCCAACTATATTTAGCATTTTTGGTAGGTCTGCGAATCGGTCGTAATCTATTTTAAACCCCTAAGTGATAAGGGTGGCCCACCCCTAAATATTTTTAAAATTTCTTTGGCAAAC
>BPLR01010042.1:0-121363 GCA_021605095.1 Caerostris extrusa
AGTTCGTTGTACAAGTATCGGTTTCGAGTGCCGGAGGTACCATGAATTGAATTGTAGTATTTTCTGTAGTGAATTTTTATAGTGGTTTATTCACTTTAAACTGTGGGTTACGGTTAAATATGACACTGACATCCGTCATGATATCGACGCCATGAGTGTAATGTTGACACCCTTGCCCGAAAAAAAAAGAAAGCTTCTTTTAAATCGAAATATGCTGAAATAGGCGGACGGCCTTGTCCCACAATGGAGCTGTTGCGCCAGTGATGATGATGATGATGATCATACTACTAACGTTCAAAAAAATTCAGAATTTCGATATTTCAAAATTTACATTTCTTATTTCAAAGATGCAATTGATGTAAACACTGCAATTCTTACTAAAATCGAAACAAGTAATCTTAAAACTCTTGGCGTCACTATGCTTCCACCAAATTGGAAATAATTCCTGTATCTATTAGCATGCGCTTTTGAAAAACCACCACAGTTTTCAGAAGTTCGATAAACGAATTCGGGATCTGTAAAAACATTACCGAAAAACAAATCTCCAAACTGCAAACTATTTGTAGATTTTTTTCAATAGACTGTACTGAAAAACCTTTTATCACCTTCATCCACTTCACAGTTTCCAACGCTTATTTTACCCTTTTTCCCGCTAGTTTTCGAATTGCAAGCTGGAAGTTTGCATTCCATTCACCACGAGAGGTGTGTGGGTGGAGGAATTATGAATGAGTTTCTCGAATAACGAATGTTCGATCACGTGTAAATAGGGGTTGACTCTGCATCCTTTTTATTGCCTTTTCCTTCTTCAGCACCAACCTGAATCTATTTTATCTCAGCTAGAGAAGCCATTGGGCTGCAAAAAGAAAAAAAAAAAACACAAAAGTAATTGGATTTAGAGCATCAAGGCTTCCTTTGTCTCTAAAGTTTTGCCATCTGCTTTCTCTTGTGAATTTTTTTTTTAAATTTTTTATCGTGTGTACGTGTGGCATAGTTTATATTTTGATAAACTTATAAACAGAACAAAAAAAAAGTCTTAAATTTATATGATTACTTGTTTTGTTTTTTTCGTTCACTTTTTGAAATGTTCCAGGTATGTTTTTTAACGACGTTTTTATTATTCTTTTTTTTTGTGTTTTTTTTTATTGAGGATCAGATTTGTTGAGTCAATATTAGATTAAAAACAAAAAGTTTCCGCTGAATTTTCAGGAATAAAGTTGCATGAAGAAAGAGAGGAATAAAGTTGCATCATTTCGTTAAATAGTTTCGCCTTTGTAATCGATTGTAACCCCTTTTCCCCTTGTAAACCCCTATGATTGTTTATATAGAATTAACTTTCATATTAGTTAATATACCATAATTAATTAAAGCACTCTGCTAAAACACAAAAAAATTTGAGTATAAAATTGAAATATAAATAATGAATTAGTAAATTCTTTCAAGAATAAATTTGCATAAGAAGAGAGAAATAAAGTTTCAAAGAATTAAATAGAGAGGAATAAAATTGCACTGTTTCGTTAAACACTTTCGCATTTCTAATCTATTTATATAGAATTGAGATTTATATTAGTGAAAGACAAAAAAAATTTAAACACAAAGTAAATTTAATTAAAACTCAGAGGTAAATTACTCAAATCTAGACATAAACAGCAATCCGATTTTTCCATTCGGTTAACAAAGCAAGGGAGAAAAAACATAAATTGAATATTACACTGAAAACTAATAACAATTTAAAATAAATTTAAAAGTATTAAAACAGAAAACGTTCTTTGTAAAATCAACTAAAGTTGCTATCATTTCTTTTCCCCCACTCCATTGGTTATCTATCAACCTTTTCCTCTTGTGGTCTGCCTAGCTCGGTTCTGCTTCACCAAACGTAATATATGTAAACCTCGCGAACTGCATCCAAGACATGCAAAAATAAAAAAACATAAAAAAAGAGATAACAGAAACGAATCACTGGATTCGCTCGAGATCCTCTCCTCAAGACCTTTGTAGCGAATCCTCAGAGGATCCATTCTCACTCTGCACAACTTTAACTCGACATTCAATGGAGCGAGTCCTGCAAACACTCTTTCGCATCTTCAAATAGAATCTGGATTGTGACCAGACATTCTGCCTCGGCACCCCAAGGGGAGATCACCTTCTTTTCGATCGATACTTCGTCAACCCTGAGGGGTGGGGGAAGAATACAGGTCATCCATATATCTATACCTGTCCCCAGACAAATGGAAGCGGGAGATAGGGTCTCGACTTACCTTGTCTCCGCATCGGACCTCAGAGGGAGGGGGAGGATTCATTTCATAGTAGGAGGCAAAATGAGATGATATGAAAGTTGGATCCTAGAGCAGCGGGGTTGATATGAGATGAATTTTCACAGTATTTTCTACCTCCTCCTTCCATGAAATAGATTTCAGAAGTGAATAATACAGAAGGATATTTTTGTTCACTTTATTTAATAATGAAAATTGGGGGTCCCTGTATTGAAAGTCTGTATAGCAGTATTATGATATGTTTGAAAGGAAAACGTGGTTGAACCAAAATTTTTTTGTGAAGGTCAGTACATTAAAAGCGATAGGAAGGCCATAATATCCCAGTGATTACGATGGGTAGATTTCTATTTCATATTGATCTATTCAAAGACTGCCGCATATTGCAGTAAAGGAAAAATACGTACATCAAAAATCTTCTCATTACATATATATGTGATTTTAGGTTGACTGTGGTGATAATATTAGTTCGTGTTCTGTTACTTGTGTCCTATTATAAATTTTGATAAATAAATTTTTTTTTTTTCTTCTGAGCTATTCTACGCCAGTAACTTAAAAAAAATCATATTTAATAGAATAATCACTTAAATAAAGAGCGTTGTTCATGTAATAGATTATTAAACATTGTAATGAAAATGTAAATCGTGACTCATTTGACATCTTGGTATAGGGAATATATTCAGTAAAATTTTCATATTAAGTAAAATTATATATATTAGGGGGAATGATGGCAGAGTGACAAGTGTTCTGGCGCCCGGTGCCACAGGTTCGAGCCAGCAGGGCCATGGATGTTTATAGTGGTTCGGAATCCACTTTAAATAGTAGATCCCGGTCTACTATGACTGTAAGAACTAGAGCTGACAACTCTAACCCGAAAAAAGAAAACATATTTTGTCTCGAAATCTGTCAGTGGGCAGATGGCTGTGGCCCAGCATGGGGCTATTGCGCCAATGAAGAAGACAATTATATATTCAGTGAAATTAAACGTAGCGTACTTTCAACAACAAAAACCAGCAAAATAAGCAGCAAAAGATTCGCTGACCAATTCCAAATAAAATCACATTGATGAACATGCCAAGTTCCCTGTATGAAAGCAGGAATTGACTATCACCATAGTTGCTGAAGCCTTTTTATAATTCTTCATGAGGTTCACGAAACGGTTCTTTTTCCAAATACACACGTATCTAGCTGCTATCTCGTGCTCTACTTCAATAAATGATTCTTTCCTCTCTCTCTCTCTCAAAAGTGTGAGATACCTCATTTTTGCAATATTGTCAATATTGCGAAACCCATCGCAAGACTCTCAGTAAGAGTGCCAATTTAGCTATATTTTAAATTTTTGCCTTATTGCCGCTTTAGGCCTATTTTTTACAGAATAAAAATGAAGGAATTTCACACACACACACACACACAAAAATCAAAACATTTTGTAAACAAATCATTATAAAAATACGAATTCATTGAAAACAGGCATTTATTTATATTGCTTACAAAACAATTTGTAACCATACTTATCGGAAGCAGAGAACTGTTTTACATTCCCAATTTTGTTCATCACAAAGATAGGTTAGTTTTTTAGGTTATTTACATGCATGAATTATATCACTGTTAAAGTACATAGTATTCCAAATTTAAAAAAATTCTAACATCCTCAAAAATACTCAGTTCGTTTTGATTTTCATTTTCGTTCCAATGGCAGCGAAATAACTTTTATTAATAATCGACACAGACACACAATAAGAAAAAGTTGCGAAAAGCAGTAAAAAGGAAAAAAAAAAAAAACTGAAATGAAGTTGCAGTAACGAAACTGAAAATTATTAAACAATAACCAATATCAAAGGGTAAAAAGCAAAATTGCAAAGGCAAATAAAAATAAGAAAATATACAATAAAAAAAACAGGCTGAGAATGAAGTCGTCTCTGAAAGTAGTAAAAAATCATTAGAGATTAACTATAATATTTGAAGACAACTCTATCAAAAAACACGCACCCCTAGGACTTTTATATTTCTACTCGATAGATTTCTGGATCTAAGACAAAAAAATAAATCTAGTAACGTTTTCTGGAAATAATATAAATGTAGAAATATTTTCAAGTATGTTTCTTGTCTAATTTTTATATATAATTCGGTTTGAATTTTCGTGCTTAGTATCATTTTTCTGGCACTCTGGCGCTCGATGCAGCAGAATTTGGGTTCGTGTCACGGCGGTGCTATAGGTGTTAGTAATGGTTCGGAATCCACTTTAAACCGTAGGTCCCTGCCTAACATGATCGTAGAGCGTTGAGCGTTGGAAGTAGGGCTAAACACCCCGCCCCATTAAAGAAAATATCTCCTATCTCGAAATCAGCCAATAGGCAGACGGTCTTGGTCCACCATAGGGTTTTCGCGAGATTGCCTATGGTGAATCAATTAATTATATCATTTTTCTGATGATATCCTTCTGGAAATTAAGAAAAAAATTTTTTAACAATTCTTGCGCCCGTTGTATCTGGCTAGCATTCCTAACAATATTCCACTATTTTCGCCTTCAAATCGTTTACTTTATACACAATTGTTGGTTGATAAATATATATATATTATACTGAATTTTGTAGAATATTAGACATAATATTATGAAACTGATATTTTCAGTAAATAAAAACTTTCTATGATCCGCGATCATGAAAAAATAAAGCAGTTATAAACATGTTTATGTATTTTACAGTCACTCTAAAAGGATTAAATTTCATTTTTTGGTTAAATAGTATGTTGGACAGATGCCTTTTGCGTTTTTAGGGATGGCCAAAAGGTTGCAATGGGTTTTCAAAATTTTATAGCTATTACCAATAAGAGAGTTATTACCAAGATTTATAGAATTTACCCTACATCACCCTACAGAGCACCGAAATTTCCCATTTAATTTTGAAAAACAATATTCAATATTTGTACAGTATATCAATCCCACAAGAAGCTTATCATATATACTTTATGTCAATTCTTTTTATAGACCTATTTTAAAGAGAAAGTATATATATAAAAAGGTTTTTTGAACTCTCTCAGAATTTTGTGACACAATTCGTCGAAAATTTTGTAGGTACAACCAAAGACTTAAATAACCATAAGCGGCCTGATGGCCTAATAATTACTAATTGTAAATATTTTGCAGTAATATAGTACAGTGAAGGCTTAACAATTCATAATTTGAATAATTCTAAATACAATGGTAGTTTTCGTAAAGCAATAATAATCGCAATAATTACTCCCTGTAACCATTCTTGCTTCTACGCATTGGCCTTGAACTAGCGCTCTGGCCTTTGGTACCACAGGCTTGAGGTTCGTATCCTGGTGGTGGCATGGATGTTTGTGAGTGGCTCAGAATCCACTTTAAATTGTAGGTGAACCGATCTAATTAGCCCAAAGTGTTTAGCAAAATGACCGTAGGGCGACAAACCAAACTCAGTGGTCATAATGGAGCATGCATTAGAAAAAAATTAATTTTTATGAAGCAGAAAATAAAAAAAACTATTTAAAAGATGTAATCTTTGATGTATAGTATATACATAAATCTCCAATTGTGTATTTTTTTACCCTAAAAGTGATTTTTCGAATGCCCCCTAGGGGGCGGGGCGAATCTTTTCTCGATTACTCCTAAAAGTGAGTAAAATTGTTAGACACTATAAAAAAACTATTAATTATAAAAAAAACATAGTTAATTTTAGGCTAACATGCATAAGAAACTAACATGCTATAATTCTCAGTAAATCATGCATTTAAAACCATATTCCATACCGATTATCAGTTCTCTTCTTTGAAATCCGGATTGAGTTTCTAATAAAGAAATTTACGGCAGGGATTATTGGCATTGTCGTAAAAATGTCCTTCCACCCTCTAGGAGGGGGGCTGCATCAGCAGGAACGTCCATCATCGAACAAGGCTGTGGCAGGGGATTCGGAAGCCGAAAACATTTCCGACTCCGCAAATTATCGTTCGATGAGGGGTGGGGGCGAATAGAATGATTGCTGCAATGGGAACACGATTCAGAAGAAGAAATCCTGTTAAAATATAGATGTATTGACTTCTAGCATTTCCATAGAATTTGTAGGGAAGTTTCCAGTTTTCAGTTGGCATAAATAGTCAAAGACTAATTAGTTATCCATAATAGATTAATAGTAATAAATGTTTTTTAAAAACTCGTTACTTAGTATATGTAGTTAATTATTTCTAAACCAGAAAAAGAAAAAATAGTAAAGAAGTACTATGCTAAGTATAAACATTTTAAAGTTTTGAAGGTAAAAAAGTATAAATAAAGCAAGTAGGTTTTAAATTGTTATAATTTCTTTTTGATTTTAAATTTAAGTCTGATATTTGCTTTATACTTTTTGTATTATGCAATATAAATAACGACGTGTAATATTTATATTTTATTTTACCTGTGATTCAAATAATTATCAACTCTTTCAGTGGAATTCCTTGCAATTTTCTTTTATTTTGAACATGTATTTCTGCAAGAACCATTGTGTTTGGAACCATTGTAAGGTTGTTTAGAACCATTGTTGGCCTTTATTGCCATTGTAAGAACCATTGTAAGTTGTTTAGAACCATTGTAAGAACCATTTTCTAAGTTTGCAAGGGATCTGAAAGAGGATTAAGAGCAGCAAAATGATAGGATAGTATTTAAGTTTGAAGATCGAACTGGACACTCTATGCGCTGAATTATTTGCTTCTGAAAATATTCTTTTGACAAAACAGCTCTGTATAAAATGTAATTAGGACTTGGATACAGTGATAGGTACATCTATCGAAAGAAATACGACTCTACACGCATTTACTACCTCCCACTGCATGATCCACTTTCATGGATGCTTGATGGAGGGTAAAAATTCCAATTTTCTCTAAATTAACTAATAGTTGCACCGTTCTAGTACTTGCAATTTGATTTCATCCGTCCTCCATTGATGTATAGTCCAGTTGATATGTTGCTATGTCTTCATCAAAAGTTCTCACCTGTAACTCGAAATTAGTGGCACACAATTGTCTGATCACGTCACTTGCAGATTATCTTCATGAAGCCTTTTTTTTTTTCGGTGGCCACAGAGCAATACCTGAGTAAGGCAGGTGATAGTCCTTCTGTACATAACTCTAACATTGGCATTAGCTGCCAGCGTTCTTTTTATCTCTTTCTTAGTTTTGAACCTTCGGATGCTGAATTTGGGCTTTGAAATTGTTGCTAAAATCTACGAACTACAAACGGACATAACCATATACTTCTCTGCAAGATTTCGAACTGTCTCTAAATTCTTAATGCAGTTTTTGCTGAAAATATACTTTGAAGTCCTTGCAATTGATTGGCTACTTCTCATTTGATATTTTTCAATTACAGCAAAAGCTTATCCATCTCACTTTTTACGTTACTCATAGATGGCACATTTCAATTGTCCCACTTTTGTGCATGGTGCAGTTTTATTCAGCCTCATTTATTTAATATCCTAAAATATCTTATCGACAGATCCTTTTATACTATTTAATGTTATTTTATTCTCCTTTAATAAATGTTGCTGTAGTTTGAGTAACTTGCGTAAAGTTTTTTCCTTTTTTTTTTTTTTTTTTTTTTTTTCATGTTAAAAAAATATTTGAAAGATTTTCAAACGGAACATTCTAAGTAAAGTACATTTCTGTTTTCTTAGCAGACTAACAGGAAAAATGGAAGTTAACGTTTTCAAATTTAGTAATCATGAAAGTTGTTTATACTGCCATTAGTTTTAAAAGTATAAAATTAAAGTTTCTTTAAAGGACAATTTTAAAATTTAATTAAATAAATAGAATTAGTAAAGTTTGGCAAAATGCAATGGCGCTTGACTGATATACAAATAGTATTTCTTGTTACATAACGTATTTTGTAGGCAAAGAAAAAACATGATAAAACTGGCGATTTTATATAAATTCTAAATCTAGTTGCATTTTAACAGTAATAGTTCAAAATAATAAAATGTATTTAAATATAGAGAAACATTTTTAATCAATAAAATTATTCTTAACACCTTGTAATTATTGTTATTAAACCATTATTTTCTAAAAGAAAATAATATCTAATCCTTGAATTTATAGGAAGAGATTTTAAATATCTATTTTTTTCACGGATATGTTCAACCCCATGAATTAATAAACAAATTTAATTAATTTATTAATATTTCCCCATCATTTGGAATATTTGACATTTAAAATCCTAATATGACATTTTGTGATATTTAATTATGTAATATTTTGACTAAATGGTATTTGACGTTTAATTCGTGTATCTACAAGAAATAAAAATTATATCCTAATAAACTGATAGACTTATAGTCTATCAATACAACAATTAAACAACAGTGTAACAACTAAAGTATAACAGTATAACAACTAACTAGTATAACAGCTACAATATAATAGTATAACAAAGAAAGATAACAGCACATTTTTGCTAAATCAATTTAATCCAGAATTTTGCCACTTTTTAAACTTATCCTTATTTTTATTTTTAAGTAAAAAAAAATATGGACATAAAAAGAAAAACATATCCATAACTGACAGAAGTGAACCAAAGCAGTAGTTCTTTATTCCACCACTAGATCAGAAATTGTTTAATCTGGGGACCTTTTATACTACATTAGTGAAAGAAAGAAAAAAATTCCATCTGCAATCAACTTAGCAGCTGATGACCCTCGCTAAAAGAGAAAGACATCCACCCAGCGTTGTGTCCTGGGCGTTTAACGACCGGCTACTACCTAAATCTGGTCATTTTCTTTCAAACGGCAGTCGCCACCAAACGATGCTAATCCGAGATCACGAGCAGCGAATGGCGTGACGGTATGGGAGGTAAGTAACCGCCCACAACCCTCCTGGATTTATATCCGCCTAAAATAAAAGTAAATAGATGATCAAGAAAAAAAAGGAAGGTTGTGTTTTTCTGACTGACGAAGGATTTTAAGAAGATTGGTTTTCAGCTAATGCTGATATTTTGGAAAAAGAAAAAAGGGAAAAAAACTGAAAGCGGAGGGGAAAAAATGGAGATAGAGGGGAAAAGGGAGGGGGTAGAGATCCCTTAATCTCTTTTGCAGATTTAATGGGAGTTGTCCCAGATTGGAGTGAAAAAAAAAAAAATGATGCATTGGATCCTTGAATTTATAGGAAGAGATTTTAAACTTCCATTTTTTTTTCACGGGATGTTGTGATGCATAATTTATATAGGAGGGCTGTTCTTTTAACCTTTTGGTTATTAACTTGAAATATATTTTTTTTTTTTTTTTTTTTTTGCAATGAATAAAAATAAAAATGTTAAATATTTAGACAGTGTAAGATATCTTGACTTTTAGTTGGCATTAAAGTAAATGCTTGTTAAAGTGATGAACTTTTATTTTTCAATACCGATTTGAGTCTGCAAAGAAACTGTAATACCAAATATTGGGAGAAGGGAAATTGGTTCTTTTAAATAGGAATTGAAACAGTAGGCAATTCTTCTTTTAATGCATGCAATTAATTATGCTCTGGTGTAAAAAAGATGAGGTGACATCAAGTAATAAAAAGTTGTCTTAGAAGACATGTATTGACAAATTGGAGGCAGTTTATTGATGGAATAACATTGAATTGCTTTTGATTCATCGACGGTAGCAACCAGTAAAAATGTTACAGAGGACGAATTGATCAACTATTCGAAAAAGCAAATTTAGAGAATTGGTGAAAACGATGTATTGAATCTTCGACATAACAAGCGAGAAATATACTTACAAAATAAATAAAAGATCGCTATTTTATGAATGGATGCAAAGCATAAAGATAATTTTTTGCTATTATATTCAAATGACGGTTAGTTATTTTAGGCAAAGAATAAAAATAAAATTATTGAACACTTATATAGTGCAATATCTTTTGACTTCTAGTTGGCATTAAGTAAATGCTTGTTAAGTTGATGAACTTTTATTTTTCAATACCGGTTTGAGTCTGCAAGAAACTGTGCTAGTAAGTAATGGGAGAAGTATCTACGGTGTGGTTCTTGGTTCCTTTAAATAGGAATTGAAACAGTAGATAACTCTTCTTTTAATGTATGTGATTAATTGCGCTACGTTCTGAAGTTAAAAGATCAGGTGAAATCAAGTAATAAAGTTATTTTTAGAAGACATGCATTGGCAAATTGGGGTAATTTATAGATGAAATAACATTAGATTGCTTTTGATTCAGCATCCGTAGCAACCAGTAAAAGTGTTCACTATTCATATCATCAACTATTCCAAACATAACATCAACTATTCCAAAATTTTTTTTTTTATTTCAATGGCTAGTTTACAGGACAATATCATAAAAAACAGTGGATATTATAAAAATAAACACAATGAACAACATAGAAACAAATGACATCAGTTAATCCATCAAAAGTCTGACAATCAATAACGCTTCCATAAAAAAGCAGTGCAGAACAGGAAGCAAGGGGATACATATCAATTTATTCCTGGGTATCACACAGGAGACAGAGAGGGCCAGGGAGTCAGTCCAATTCTGTGAAGGTGTCCGGAGGGACAATCGTGACCACAGAAAAGTCATATATCCCACTATCAATGCCACCGATGATAATGGAACAAACCACCTGCGTTCCACCGCAGAACTCTAAGGAACTCGCGCTGAGAGCCAGACTGAAGACCGTGTTTGTAGATCATTTTACAGTATTAGATGTTGCCCGGAGTGCACCATGAGGAGGTAGATCTACGTTGCAATTCACTATTCCAAAGAGTAAACTCAAAGAATCGGGGAAAACGTTGTATTGAATTTTGACATAGCAAACGGAAAGTACAGTTACAAAATGAAAAAAAAGGATCAATATTTTATGAATTAATGCAAAGCATAAAGATATTTTTTTTTTTTTTTTTTTTTGCTATTGAATTCAAATGATGTTTAGTTATTTTAGACAATGGATAAAAATAACAAAATTAAACTTGCATACATTTGATATCTCCCAATTTACACTTGATATTGAAATAAATATGTATTAAATGATTCATTTTTGTATAATTTTAACATAATTTTTACTTGTAAAGGTGTTTATTGGCTTTAATTTTTTTTTTTTATTTTTACATTAAACTATAAACTTTGCATATTTTATTAATGACTGAATTCAAATACTAGAAGTGTGAATGAGGATGATTTAAAGAATTACAGTTAAGTAAAATAGTTATAAGGTTTTGTGCAATAAAATTATTTTAATTAAATGATTAAAATTTATTATATATTAAAATAAGTTTTTTAAATTTAAATTGGAACTTTTATATTTAAGTTTGTAGGATAAGAAATAAATTAAACTTGTTCTTTGATATAATCAAAGAAATAACCCTTTATTTACAACTGACTGATTGCAACAATAGCTATAAGTGCGTACAATATAACATAAAAAAAAATAACACAAATCCCAAATATTAGTAATGAGCAATTGCGCTACTTTTTTATAATATTTTATGGAAACAGTGTAGAAGATTTTTTATAAATTCATTAAATAATGTACCAGTTTTAAACAGTTTAATAATTGTTACTAAAAAGAAAAAATTGCTAACATAAAAAGTAATTTTTCTTGCTAGTAATTAAAGGAGTAAACTAATAAATCTAAGCATAATTAATGAGGTAATTACTATTTTTTATTATCATCTTCTACACTGTTTTCTTGATATTGAAATTTGTTTCACAACAACTTTAAATTCTAAAATTTAGTGGAAAATAATTTAAATAATGTGCTGAAAATATAGTCATTGTTGCGCATTCGCTGTACTTTGATATTACATAATCTAATATATTTAACAGTTTATATTTTTATGACTATTTTTTTTTGTAATTCAAAATATGAGCGTGATTTGTAAATTAAATTCTGTAACTAAATTAATTAAATTTAAAAAAAAAAAATACTTTATTGTAACCAAATTTTTTTTTTTTACTAAACTTTGTACTTATATTCTTGTGAATTAATATGGTCTAATTGCCACATTTGACAAACGAAAAATAAACAGTACTTTTATGATAAAAAAATCTGCCCATTAGTTTCCAAGGCATATCATTATTATGCAAAGCAAGCAATCAGAATGACCCCAAACTTGACAACCATTTGTCAGAGTCCGTAACAAATAGAACGCACGTCATTTTGCCGACACATGCCACCGATTTTATCAAAATCCCACATGGGGATGGATAATAATTATTGATCGAACAGGGGCGATAAAATCTCCATACGAATTCTCCATACTCTCCGAACTTTGTGTGGTGGTGGGGGTGATGCAATCTGGTCCTTCTGATTTACAGCGGACCTAATCATGGAAGGGGGAGGACTATCGAATGATCGCTGATCGAAAGAGACGGACAACTCCCTTCTTGCCTTCAGTTCAGTTCGAGGGAGGTAATTATCGTTTATTGTGATGCGTCCATTTTGTGATTTTATTACGGCAAAAGGAAGATTGGTGCTATGGATGGGAAATATGTTATTACCGATCTGGGTGCTGGATTGTTCGCTTTATATTGATCCTTGTGTGCTTGGAAGGACAGAATCATTGAGAATTTTTTGATGTTTAAATGTGTGGAAGAGAATCATTTACAATTTAAAAACCCCGGACGAAAACAGATTTAAAAATGTCATAACTATTTACTGTAATCATCAACGGTATCTATGACTAAAATTATAAAAAATAACGAATGGGGATTTTATTGGTATTGATAAAGGATAAAGCATTAAAGAGAACCAATGTCATATACTTTTTGTGTTTTTTTAAGTTTATTAACAATTTTTATCGCATATTTATCTTTAAATT
Organism: Caerostris extrusa; assembly: GCA_021605095.1. NCBI lineage: Eukaryota > Metazoa > Arthropoda > Arachnida > Araneae > Araneidae > Caerostris > Caerostris extrusa. Next base: position 13,061 of record BPLR01010042.1, read on the forward strand.
TAACCCTTTTCTGAAGTGGAACAGGGCTGCAAATAATTTATTTCTCAATCATCTTGCTTGGCGATTTAAAATTCTCGCCAATCAAGATGAGAAAGAAAAGTTGAACGGAGATAAACAGAGCAATTTATATCCAGATCTCTGGATAGTTTTAAAAGATTAGTATAATTTCTACATGTTTTTGTCATAAAGTTTGCTGATATGAGTAAAATCAATCAGATATGAGATTTGCAGTGATTTATTTAAGAATCTTGAACATCATTGCTTTTGTTTATTTGACGCATAGAAATTTTAAAATTCTCATGCAATGTAACAGTAGAAAGGTAAGTTGTTGTTGGCCATATTGCTAGACAGAGAATAAAAGCAATGGCAAGTATATTTTTTTGTTTCATCGGCAACGTATGAAGAAAAAGTTAACGGTTAAAACATTCCTTTTAAATTTCCGAATAATTCATAATCAGAGACAGCTATGGGATCCAAATAACATCAGATACCAACAATTACCACCATCATATGATAAATTACATTTTTATATTACATGATACATCATATATATACATATATATATATTGATATTTCATAATTTAATTTTTACCTTTGCGAATAGTTCTATGAGTAGTAAATATTTATTGTTGAGAGTGATCATCGAGCATCAGTAGTAGTAGTCAATATAATAATTAATACATGCAAAAAATAGAATATAATAGAATAAAATAATTAAATATAAATAAATAATTAGATCAATAAACATGAAACTAGAAAGACTAGAAAGAAATAAGTTGATCAATAAACATGAAAATCAGTAGATGTGATTTTTCATGTTATTTTTTCTAGCGCCATTTCCTTACATCAAGATATTTTGTGATATGAATGTTGTTGTTTTTTGCACAAATAAATAAATTAGTGGTTTTTTTTTTTTTTAAGTTTCATTAATTTACTTATTCATATATTGATATATTTAAAGATTGGTGATTCTTGTTTGCATTTGTCAATCGGAATATTTTACTAAAAACTTAAAATACATAAAAATATTACATTTCGTTAATTTCGATTTTATAAATATAAAATATTTATATTTATAAATCTTATATTAACTAAATTTTTTCCACTTTAAAAAACGTTCAAATAAATTTAAAGATATAAAATCCCCAAAGAAAAATTTCTACATTATTTTTTTGGAAAGTAATTTTTTACAGGTATAACTACTGATCAATAACTGCAGAATTTAATTATATTTTTGTAAAAAGAAAAGAACGAAATGTTATTAATCTTTATAATTATTGAATTACTTATTTTATATTTATAATAAATGAATGCAGTTTTGTACCAGAACAAAGTAAATTATAAAAAAAAAATATATTTTTTTTGTAAAATAATACGTTAAATATTTTTATTATTAAATAATTATTGATTTTAATAACAAATTATTTCTTTTTAAATGAAAAAGCTATAAAACATGATAAATTAATCAAACATTTTCTTTTCTTTTTAGGTAAGCGCTCTTTCCAAATGATACATTTTTCATTTCTAATTAGAGGTAAGCTGATAAACTGCATTTCCATTTCATATTTCCAACTCAATGTTAGAGATGAAATACATTTTGTGCTCCTTTATATCATTAATCAAAATTTTTTTTTTTTTTTTACCGAAAGCAACTTTTACTAATTGCCAATTTAAAAAGATTAATGGATCACATACTACTTGATAATCATTTAAAAGTGCTATTTGAAAAAATCCAAAAATTATTTTTATTAAAAAAAAATGTAATGGAAAATGGAAAAACGTCAGTGCACTATTGGAAGAAATGCATGTTGGCTGGGAATTAATGTTAATTATCATCTATCATATTGGTGGAAGTATGAAATACATTTTATAATAATGGTGGGTTTTAGTAGTTACTAAAATGCATTTTTTATTAGGATATTCAAAAGTTAAAAAAAAATGCCAAATACATATATATATATTAAATATAAACTTTTTCATTTTGTCTTCTTTTTATGCGTATCATAATTAAAAGGTATATTTCATCTGCATATATAAATGAGATAAAAAGTCATGTTTTGGTAATATTCTTCAATATTTCAATCTAAATTTGTTATTAAAAATATACATTTTTACTAAATATTAATTATTATATGAGCTTGTGTGCAGCTTGTTGTAGCAATTAGTAGATTTTGATTGATTTTTTGGTATGAATTTATTTTTATGAAACATAATTATTTTTCATATTTAATTCAGATTATTTTGAAATTTAATTGTAACTGTGAGAAGAAAGAACTATAATATTTTAACTTTATTTTAACTTTAACATATTTCAACAAAAATTCTTAGATTTTCAATACATGTAAATACAGTTTTTATATATGTTATTTATATGCATTGAAAGAAGATTTATTTGAACTATATCTATATATAATTCAATGTAGTATATACATATAGATATGCATATATATATATATATATATGTATACACTGAAGTGACAAAAGTCATGGGATAGCAATATGCAAATTTTCAGATGGCAGTAGCATCGCGTAGAACAGGTATAAATGCGCAGTGCCAGAGCTTTCATTTCTGTTCAAGTTATTCATGTGAAGAGGTTTTGACGTGATGATGACCGCACGACGGGAATTAAGAGCTTTGAACGCGGAATGTTAGTTGGAGCTAGACGCATGGGTCATGTCATTTCGGAAATCGTTAGGGAGTTCAACATTCCCAGATCCACTGTGTCAAGAGTGTGCCGAGAGTATGAAATTTCAGGCATAACATCCCACCATGGACAGCGCAGTGGTCGACCGCCTGCAGTTAACGACCGAGGACGGCGACGTCTGCAAAGAGTCGTAAATTCTAAACAACACTGCAACACTGCGTCAAATGAAATCAATGTGGGACGTACAAAGGGACTTGTCTGTTAGAACTGTGCGGAGAAATTTGGCTTTCTTGGGCTATCCTTGGACCGACTCGAGCGCCTTTACTGACAGAACGACATCGCTTGCAGCGACTCTCGTGGGCACGTGAGCATATCGGTTGGTCCCTAGATGAATGGAAAACCGTGGCCTGGTAAGATGAGTCACGATTTCAGTTGGTAACAGCTGATGGTAGAGTTCGAGTGTGGCGCAGACCCCACGAAGCCATGCACCCAAACTGTCAGCAAGGCACTGTTCAAGCTGGTGGTGGCTCCGAAATGATGTGGGCTGTTTTTCATGGCATGAACTTGGTCCTCTGGTGCGACTGGACCGAACATTGACTGGAAATGCTTATGTTCAGCTACTTGAAGATCACTTGCAGCCATTCATGGACTTCATGTACCCAAACAACGATGGGATTTTTATGGATGACAATGCGCCATGTCACCGGGCCACAACTGCTCGCGATTGGTTTGAAGAACATTCTGGACAATTCCAACGAATGATCTGGCCACCTAGATCGCCCGACATGAATCCCATCGAGCATTTATGGGACATCATCGAGAGGTCTGTTCGTGCCCAAAATCCTGCACCATCAACGCTTTCACAATTATGGACGTCTATCGAGACAGCATGGCTCAATATTCCTGCAGAAGACTTCCAACGACTTGTTGAGTCCATGCCACGTCGAGTTGCTGCACTTCGCCGGGCGAAAGGAGGGCCGACGCGATATTAAGATGTATCCCATGACTTTTGTCACTTCAGTGTATATATATTTATATATATATATATATATATATATATATATTTGTATATATATATATTTGTATATATATATATTTGTATATATATATATATACATATACATATATATATATATATATATATATATATATATATATATATATATATATATATATATATATATATATATATATATAAGAGAGAGAGAATGCCACAAATTTTATATTATAATTACTTATTATTTCTGAAATTGATTATGTGATATTCTGCAATCTAATGCAGTCATACTTGAATTCAACTGTAAAGAAAGGTCTAAAATTTTCATACATTCTACATCCAAAAAAATTCCATTTAAAACAAAGTTGACGGATTATAACGTGTTGAAAAGTTTTTGTATTTTTTTTTTTTATTAACAATACATTACTGTTTGCTTTAACAAACTATCGAATTGTTCTGGCAAAATGACGTGTCACATGACAATTCAAATGACACGACATGATACAAATTTTATTTTACCATGTTGTATATAGAATAAGTGTCTGCTATTCCTGGATTTCATTATTTATCAATATTAATACGAAAAAAGGACAATAATAACATGCTTCAAACATTGATATTTATAAATTATATTATAAATACAATGAAATTCACCATTATAGAAATACATTATTATGGGCAATAAAGGAAAATATTTTTAATCAATACATTTACTGTTGTTGTTGCTTATCTCCCTGGTTTAGGACCTAAAGCAGGTCCAATAGACCATGTCGCATTAATAAATCATAAGCAATTTCTCCCTCATTCAACAGCTGCCACACAGAGGCACCCATACAATCAATGATATGAGAGGCAGAAGCGATGGCTGAGCAGTGATAATATACATGAGTCTTCACATTTCCGATGAAGGTTAAACTGCTTATGTGGACAGTTTTTAGCCTAGATACATACTCTGAGCAAATCTGGGGCAAGTGCACTGCAATGACAATACAAGGTACTTGGCGGCATACCAGTTATGTTTGCGTAGAATATTCTAAGCGATATTTACTTTTGTCAGAAATAGCAAATGCACCTCAGAAGTTCGTAGATCAGAGAAAGAAGCACTGCGAAGTACTGCTCTCTACACAAGCCTGCAAAGCAGATTAGCAACTTTGTTTCCATATATACCCACAGGAGAGGGAATAAATACACTGCAACCAAACATGGCCGCCCTGGGCCATGTTTGGTTGCAGTCAAATTGGCAATGACATCCTGCCCAATTTATCCAGGATACGCGGTCAACCCTCAGGAATTGGATAGAGGTTTTGCTATCAGTTAAAATCCATACATCAGCTACACCAGATTTTAAAGCAATGTTCAAGGCTTCTCTTATAGCGGTAAGTTCTGAGCGAAAAACTGAACTGTGGTCCGATTTCTAAAAAGGATATATGAAATCACTTCCACTTGTTTTCATAAAGACACCATTGTCCGTGTCAATGTATTTAAATGTATATTATGATAAAACACGTAATCAAATTGTATGAAAATATCTATAAAATGCTCAAAATCAATGTTAACTTGAAATAACACAACTTTAGTGAAATGTTTTAAAATTATATATTTTTTAAAAATTTCAATAAGAACTTTTTCCGCATTTACAGAGTATTTTACAGTTAAAAATATGCAAGTTTATTAATTTCAATCATAACAACTTTTGGAATCAATGCTATTGTTTTAATATGTCAACAGGGGTCACATTTGAATTTAAATTATCTGCAAAATAAAATTTTCTCAGTAAAATTCTAATTGAACAGTTATTTGAATTACTTTGGTGATATGTATATTTCAATTTAAATTTCCTTTATAGAAGTTTGTAATTAACTAAAACTACAAATGTTAATTTATTATAAAATTGCATTTTTAATGAATATTTGGAAAAAGAACAATTGTGTAATTACGTGCATGTCTGGAATGTCAAATAATGCAATTTTAAATCTTTTATCTCTTATAACACAATCACTCGAAAATAATTATTATATATTGTGAGGAATCTCTGTGTGATCATTGGTCATTAAACGATAAATGAAAATTAGCCATGGATATTTTTTATAATGATAAAATAGAGATACAATTACCTATTCAATAATAAGAGGAGAATTTAAAAATGGGCATATACAAATAACTTTTTGTTCAATAGCAAACATTTTTATTTTGCTCACTCTATACACTGGTAATGGTCAGTATCGTTATATTCCTTATAATAGTGAAGTATATAGACTAACGAAGTCCTGCCAAATATAAAAGTGATTCACTTTCTCAATTCAAAGAGTTATATTCTATATAAATTTCTCAAGAATTGAGTGTCATTTATGGACTTGATAAAGGAATGAATAATGAATGAAGAAAAGAGAAACGCAATGATCATAAAATAGCGGCAATTTTGAATTCCAGGCAATTCAAAATTTCAGATGGAAATTGTTTGAAGATTCTTTTCTATACAATCAGATCCTCCCCACTGTGTTCCATACTTTCTTCACAACGTTTAGACGAAAGTGAAATGTTGATATCATCCCTACTAGACTGACTGAATTCATCAGTACTGGACACTTGAATGTTGATATCCACAATACTGGACTGGCTGAATTCACCCATACTGGACTGACTGAATTCATCAATACTGGACTGACTGAATTAATCAATACTGGACTGACTGAATTCATCAATACTGGAATCTTGAATGTTGATATCATCAATACTGGACTAGCTGAATTCATCCATACTGGGCTGACTGAATTCACCAATACTGGATTCTTAGATGTTGAATTCATCAATACTGAACTGGGTGAATTCATCAGCACTGGATTAACTGAATTCATCAATACTTGACTCTTGAATGTTGATATCATCAATACTTGGCTCTTGAATGTTGATATCATCAATACTGGACTCTTGAATGGTGAAATTATATACATGTGATCTAAGCAATCTTTTTCTGAGGTATAAAAAACAGGTGGTGAGGAACACTGTCAGATATGTAAATATATTATACCACTAATGAAATATTGTCTTTTAATATTTTGTTTAGTGTGTCAAACAACCACGCCCTTTATTTGAATTGCTTTGTACGTTTTTTGAAGAGGATCATCAACTGCTTAAATACTTGTGGTGAGAAAAGTTCTTATTTGGTATTTCACGCCTAAATCAGTAACTAACAGTGCACAGAGCAGATCTTATGTCAGAATGAGTCTAAGTATTAAAAAGAGACGATGGCACAAATACATTACTATTTCGTGTCCTATTTTTACTAGGACAGAATGCGACTTACAGAAAGGGGAGATATATAATCGTCTGCGGGAGTGGGGAGGAAATTGAATGGAACATCGCGTGTGAACTTTCCTGCAGTTCCCAATCCTATGACATCCCCCATCAGAAAGGTGGACAAAAGGGACACCGTGCACTTTAAGCCTCCCTTGCTTTCAGAACGAGTTCCCCCTCCCTCTTTAATGGCAGACGACAAAGCACCTTTCGAAGGGTGATTGGGGGTGTTCGATTAAGGATTTGAACGTCCGAGAGTGCGTTTACTTGTCAGCATTAGCATGCAGCTGTGAAGTTTATAGGACACAGATAGAGAAGACCCTCACTACATTATTTGCCTTTGGATAAATAAGGTAATAAAAGCCTATTATAATGTCGCGGCAGTGCACCCCAAACGAAGTACCAGTTGAGTATATCTGTGGGATCACGAAATCATTAATCCGTCTCTTCAGAATTATATATAACCATACTTTATAGAGCTTCTGCATAAATGAGTGTTATTATTACAACATTATCTGGGATTCATACATTTCATTTAATGGAAAAGCATTATTCGTTCAATGGAAAGTTACATTTACTGTCATCTAACTGAAAACAGATGTATTATTCAATATTCCCTGGTTCTTTTTTGTCAGAAATAAGTAGAGGTGGAGAAATCATAGAATTATGAAAAAAATTAAGTGGCAAAAATCCATATCCTCTATAGAGAGGAATTAACCGAATACATATCCAGGTCAAGGCAACTACTTTTATAACAAAAGACCTATAGAAGAATAAGAAGAAAAGAATGAGAAACATCATATTTTTAAAGGAGTGATTATTTGTGATTATATATGATGTCATTAAATTTTGTGTTTATTTAATCTAATATTTAAATAACTTTATTACCTTTGTTATGCATTTATTGCTTTAAAAATCTAAACAAAAATAAAAAAAAAACCTAAGTTTATGTTAGAATTGACTTATAACCATAGGAACGAAACCTCGTTGTAATCGAAGACTACCTATAAACATTAATTCTGACTAGCTATATTCTAGATATGATGTAATCTAGATTATAGCGGTATTTTCTAAATAAATTGCAAATGATAATTAGGCGGGGTTGGGTTGAGATACTTGACACACAGGTGGGAGAACTCACAGTTTATTTGCACATCCACAAACACCCCACGCATACAATTAGAAACAGAAATATGTAAAACATTTAAAGACAGATAATTATAGGTTCGTGGAAGGACTCCACTTCTAATCGGCAACCCGAAACTCCGCTATGCGCAGCTTGTGGAAATATACTTCCTCTCAGGGTGAGAGTCTGTAGATCAAATGACCATTTTTTTTTAACGGCACAGAGTGCGTTCTTACCAGTGTGTAGGATGAAGCATGGTTACAAAAGTAATCATTTTGATTATTATTGATTTCGAAAATTGTTCTTGTATTTAGAATTGCTTAAATCATTAATTGTTAAGCATTCACTGTATTATATTGCTGCTAAAATATTTCCAATTAACCAACAATAGGCATTCTTAGTGAAATGTTTAGCTCCATTTGCCATTTGTGAATTTCAGGAAATGGAGAATTCATGATTTTAGAAAAAAATCTTAATTCTTATAAATACTTGTACTATAAATAAAAAGGCAGTATAATTTTCACAATAATGCAATAAATATAACGATTACTGTCCGTATATACTGTAAACGATCAACTCGAATATTTTTACTGCATATCTATACTTATTTCCTAATCAGCTTTCAGAAGAAAACTAAAGGTTTTATCTTGTTAAAAGTCCATATATTTATATCTTATTTAAAATCCTTTAAAAGATGAAATTATGAATTCCTTATAACATAAAGATTTAAAATCCCAATTTTGTTATTACTAATTTATTCTTTCTCATCGAGGCTATAATCTATTCAAAGTGTAAGGATGACCTTTTGCAAATTATAATTTTATATAAAGTTTAAGGGTTCATTAAAATTTTAATGAATATTTTCTCTTGCCTCTGAACGTTTAAGGTTTATCTTTCTCCACTATGCGTTGCTTAGAGTTTTAATTAAATGTCTGATAATAGTTATTTTTAGGTAATTTTATTGCTTTATTATAATTAAAAAATATGATGCAACATTTTTAAATTTCAATAATCTTTAATTATCGTCATTATTGTCCAAAGTTATATTTTTTCAAAATGTGATTAAAAACAATTTTTAATTTTAACGATTCATTTGTTATTAAAGGTTCCTTATACTATGAATGATAATTTTACATACTTTTCCAACATAAAATAATGAAATAAAAAGCTTGTGTGTAATAAAGAGCTAACTCACGGTTTTCCTTACATGTACAGATTCACTATTAAAATATTGAGTATTTTTTATAGGTTAATTTTGTTTCCTTAAATGCAATCTTAAAGGAAATTGGTTCGCAATTATTTCACACTTTTTGTAATACAAAACAATACTTGAGAAATCAGATTGGTTAATATTAAGTCATGCGATAAAGAACTAATCAATTTACCAATTAATAAATAACTAAAATAACTATAAAATTTTTTTTATAAAGTCATATGCTACACATTAAGAAAAAAAATATTTTAACACACAATGGGGATATTTACTAGTATTATAAAAATGGCCATTTATTGCTTGTTTATATTGCAAATTTTTTTGTAATTTCCATGTTTATTGCAAACATTTTATATTTCTATCACTTTCTTATTTTCATTTAGCATGATACATATTGGTTGGAACAGATAAAATAATTGTGTTGTAGACATATGGTCTATTACTGATCATAGATGTAGGTGGTCGAAAACCATCATATTTCTGAAAATATAGAAACTGAAATGAAAACACTGCCAATGACTGATTCGTGGATCAGTTATAAAAGTATACAGTCAGTGTGCGAGAAAAGCCCCAAGATTTGAATACGGTTGAATATCGTTGATGGCAGTCCCTGTTTTTGGAACTAAGGAGATTCGATAGCAATTGTTGCAGCCTGTTTTAAAAGTCTATAAATAATAGCCAATGTCTTGAAATTTCTCCCATGCAGCATTTAAATACTGGAAAGTTATGACTGAGAGTCCTACCATCACTGTCCATCAATGATCTGTTCATGGCATAAATAAATGGAATGCAAGATCTACGAGGCCTTCTAAAAAGCCATGGTTAATTAATACTTTTTATATATCAGAGGTTCTTGATTTGAAGATCAAGCGTGGTATAAGATTAAAGGAAATTTATTAAAAAAAAACTAAAATTTCCTTAAGGGACAACTACGACAGCTATGATAGTTGAGTTTAATCCAATTATGTCTTAGTTTGATTATGGTCAAGAAATAGCCCCCCTGAAGTCTTTGCTTTTTACGAATCTTTTTTGGGTTTGAATTTGTTTTTAAAGAATTTCAAAATTCATGGTGCGGCTATGATTTCTTAACCATAATCAAACCAGGACATTGGATTGAAATCAACTATCATATCTATAGTAGATGAATTTTCTCTTATATTTAGAGAATTTGAAATTTAAATAATGTTAAGCAAGTTCCAAATAAACATTAAGCTTGCAAATATACTCAGCGGGCATAACTGAAATAAAAAAACATAAAAATACTTTGAATTGCAGCATAAAAACACCTTAAATTACTAACATAAAATCAACTTGAATTGCAGAATATTGATATTTACTTATCCAAATTTGATGTCAAGCTTTATTTATAGTAAATTATATCTTTAAATTCTAAATTCATTCCTAATATAAATAAACATTCTGAACTAATTTAAAGAACATTTTTTTGCGTATTTTATGCTTTCAAATGTTTTGCTACCAATGCCTTCCTTTTTAATTGTAATTCTTTTTTGCTTTCTTTCTAAAAATTTGTTTCTTCAATAGGTTTAGATGATTTTTTAACATTACTATTTCTATCCTTCCCCGTTTGAGTAATTTTGTCTGATTACTCAGAATATGCTTTCAAAAATATCCTTTTTTGAGCTACTTAGATGCATCGTTGTTGTAATATGGCAAAGACAAAAACAGCTTCTTGGAATAGAAATCACTTCGTCAAATGTTTCTTATTGCAAATCCATGGAATGGTTGGGTCGCGAAACTTCGATTTTCGATATTTGGACACTAGCCTGGCTGTCAATATCGGAATCGTATGTCGATAGTGCTTCAGCTCACTGCATTGTGGAAGATGCCCGGTTGGGATATAAGGGGATTCCAAATGAATTGGTTATTTTACGATTGTTGCTACATTGTTTGAGTCAGATAATGTAGCACTTTTTAGTGTGTGCGGGATGTTTATAAAGTGCTGGGAAATAACAATAAATAAGTTTTCTGTTATCCTGAAATAAAAGATTAATTTTTGTAATAATAAAATTGCAGCACTGAGTTCGGTTTCTACTAATTTAAAAAGAAATTCAATTCAATGCGGTTTCTAATTTCATTTTCACAAAATAACTAAGAAATGTTCTTTAGTTAAAATAAGTTCTAATACAAAATATAAACAATGACTTTTAAAACAAACCTTCTTCTTTAAACGTGCAACAGCCCATGGTGGGGCAAAGGCCAGATCTGCCTAATGCAGACTCTGAAATATGAGCAGTTTTTTTTTTTTAAGGAGTAGGGTTATCATATACACATCTAACAATCATATTAGAAAGGGATCTACGGTTTAAAGTGGATTCCTAACCGCTACAAACATCCTGACAACGCCGGGACTCGGAACCCTTGGCACACCGAGCGCCAAAACGCTAATCACTCAGCCACCAGGCTTTCTAAAACAATTAATACAACAAAATAAAAAAACCATCTGTGAGAGATTAGATTTCTCTGTCACACAGGTTCTTAGCAGGAATCCATGAGTGGAAGAGATAAGGAATTTTTTTATTTTTATTAATTTCTAATTAAGCCTAATATATATATATATATATATATATATATATCACATGAATGAATAGAATAAGTTATAAATAAAATTAATTATATTTATGATTACCAATAGTAATGAAAAAAATTTAATTAAAAAATATATAGAAATAAATTAAACATCACTTTAAGTTTTATTTTAGACAGAGTTACAAAAAACAATAATGGTTTAATTTTTGCAAATAAACATATGCTTTACATAATAGAAAATTATTTCTACTCTAAGATTTGGTTTGTTACTCTACGGTCATGTTGTGCACACTTTAGGTTAATTAGACCGAGACCTACACTTAACGGGGGATTCCGAACCACTCACCCCCGCCAGGATTCGAACCTGAAACCTGTGGTACCAAAAAGACCGCTTCTAATCTAAGAGACGCGTAGGGATGTATAATTGCCTTGTTTGTTTCAAAAGTACTTGATGCAATCATATAGCTCTGTGATATTTATGTGAATATATATATTTTTTTATTGCCAAACTTTGCATATAAGTTTCGCATTTTTATTTGTTAAGTTTATTTACACTTAATAGGGCAGAATTGTTGCAATTCAACAATATCCAGAAAGCATCTCCGTGGACTTATATCAGGGACACGCAATCACGCATATTCATATAATATATATATATATATATAAGTATATTTATATAAGTTAATATTTCATAAATTAGTTTGAAATACACATCCTATTATCTTAGAGTTTGCTATTAATTACAATTAAATGTCTGTAATTGCATTATTTTTTGTAATAACTAATTTCATCTTTATATTACAGTCATGTCCATAAATTAAGGATAATGAAGTTCAGGTAAAGAAAAAGACAGAAGCAAAACAAATTTGACTTATTTGTAAAGTCTATTTATTAAACAAAAGGTAAAGAGCAAAACAGATGCTATATGTTTGACATAATTAATAAAAATTTGCGATTTTTACTCCCTGGAGCAAATTTCAAAAAAAGAACCTATTTACAAAAAAAAAAAAGTATAACATGGTTAGTATGATGGTTAATATGGAGTATGTCTCCCGGACGATGCAATACAGGCCTTACAACGCCTAGGCATGCTGAGTATCAAATTATCAATCTGATCTTGGGGAATATTACACCACTCATCAAGCAATGCCCTCCGAAGTTCCGGTTGACAGGTGGAGGGGTTGACGGGCTGCAATTCGTCGGCCAAGCATATCCCCACACATGCTCTATTGGATTCAAGTCCGGTGAGTATGCTGGCCAATCCATACGGGTGATATCCTCCAATTGAAGGCATTCGTCTACAATGTTTGCACGGTGAGGACGGGCGTTGTCATCCATAAACAGAAATTCAGCACCCATGGCGCCCCGAAAACAAACGTACATGTTGTTCCAGAATGAAATCCGGATAGATGTGGCCCTGTCATCGTTACACTCTGAACATGCAGGTCAGTTCTGGAACCAAGAATAATTCCTCCCCAAACGAGCCATCCTGCAACCGTAACGGTGTCGTTCAATGGTGTTCTCTTGGTGGTAACGGGTACCTGGCGCTCTCCATATAAAAGTCCGGCGGGAATCAAACTGCTAACTAAACCTGGACTCGTCGGAAAACATCACACAAGACCACTGTTGCGGTGTCCACAATGCAGGCTCTCTACTCCAGGTTAATCGCAGGCGACAGTGAGTTGCGGTAAGTGGAACACATCTGACAGGCCTACGAGCATATAGACCAATGTGTCCTAAGCGTCTGTACACGGTCTGCCTTGAAACTGTCGTACCGGTAGCTGAAGAGAGCTGACGAGACAGGTCTGATGCTGTGCTCCGTCTGTTTCTTTTGGCAGTAACTGCTAAATACCGGTCCTCATTCGGCGTTGTAACTCGGGGGCGACCTGTGCTGTAACATCTACTCACATTACCATCATCTTGGAATCGTTGCCAAAGCCTGGAGATGACACTGGGCGATTCCAAGTTCCTCGGATACTTCCAGCTGGTACGTCCACATTCCAGTCGTCCGATAATTCTACCACGTAAAAAATCATCCAAATGCTTCCTTTGTGCCATAACTATGCGGTTATTGCACTGAAAGGCTTTTAAAGCGCTTGTGAACAATTTTACTTCTTTGCCGCCATTCCTTATATACCCCTCTCTTACACTCGTCATTGTGACGTACTATCCGCGCCATCTGGTGGTTTCCTGTAATTTGCATATTCTTCTTCAAGATGTGTGTGATAATTCTACAGGTGAAATTTTTATTTTAGAGTTGAATTTCTGTGTGATTCTGAATTATCCTTAATTTATGGACATGAGTGTAGATTAATCTGTGTATAATCTAAATAAGTTCATGTTCATTTTGCTTTTTCTGGCTGTATTTTTGTTTGAATAAAAAAAAAAATTATGAAATAGAATTTTAAGTATTATAAGAAGTATATTAATCTTCAGAATTTTAAGAAACGTTTTTTATTGCAAAACTATTTGATAAATTTCTCATTTATTAAGTCAAAATTTTGCTTTATTACTTAATAAGAACATGTATGGCTATATATCAGACAAAATCCCTTTGTTAAGTAAAATGTCAAACAGAAAGACTAATAACTTGTTTATATAAAAAAAAATTCATTTCCATTTGTTTTATATTTTTATTTTAAATTAAAACAAATCCTGGAAATGATTATCACCTTTCACAATATGTCAAATAAAAATCTTCTCTCCAAAAGTTTTGAATGAAATCAAAAATCTCGATAGGAAATATTTCGAACAAAAATTTTAAACGGATGAATTATAAAGTAAATGATTTTTTTTTTAATTATGTTAGAAGAATCAGATATGAAATATGGCATATTATTAACAATTAGAGTATTCAAAATTTTAAATTTAAAAGTATATCAATATTTAAAGGACAAAGCCTTCTGGGAAAGAAAAACATTTCCTTGAAAAAGTAACAGAATTTGAGGACTCTGAAATTCTCGCAGTTGTTGTTTTCAATTCACGAGAGGTGGTAGTTTAGAATTGGTAATTTTAAATCTTATACAGTTGTATGTATAATGCAGCAGTATATATAAATACAGAATGCATGCATTTCAAGATTCGACAGTTTTCAAAATGTTAAATCTGCAACTGGTATCAACCAACCCGAACAGCAGTCTTAAAAATCTACTTAAATCTTTATTACCATAAATATCTACTAAAAGCTTTTGTATATTTATAGTATGATTCCAAGATTAAGGCTCCGATGAATAACTGTGATAAAGGGTTCGAGATGAGTATTCGATAAAAACTAAAAAAAAAGACCAAGCTGGGAGGGGGGAGGGGGGTCTAATGGCAGAGTGACTAGCTCTCTAGCGCTTGGTGCTACAGTTTCGGGTTAGAGTTCAGGTGATGCCATGCATGCTTGTAGTGGTTCAGAATCCATTTTAAACCATAGGTGTTAGTTTAATATAACTGTTGGGCATAGGGCTGACAACCCTACACCGTAAAAAGAAAACATATCCTGTTTCGAAATCTACCAATAGGCAGACGGCCATTGCCAAAAACTGTTGCGTTGAATAGATGTTGTGCTATTGAAGAAGAAGAGTGTTTAACTGGTGCAGCTGAATGGTTAGAGTAATGAGACCCGATATCAGTTGTAGTCTTTCCACACATTCAATTTCGCCAATAAGTGAGGCTGTCTTCTGGTTATTTTTTTTTGTTCAATACGATGTTATTATTATTTTTTTTGAGTAAGTTTTGAGAAGTAAGAAATTGTAAAATTTCTTAATTTGACTATCTAATCGGCTTTTTTTTTTTTAATTTAGAGGTCTTAAACTTTTAAGTAAGTGGATTCAGTTAAATTTATAGAAAAAAATAACGAAGAAAAAAACTGTCGTTTCTAATTTTAGGATTTTCTTCATTAACGGAACTGTCCTGTATTGGGCCAAGCTCATTTGCCTACTGGTAGATTTCGAGACAGGAGATATTTTCTCTTTTATGCGGTAAGGTCGTCAGCGATATCAAACATCTCTACAGTCATATTAGACCAGAACCTACGGTTGAAAATATACTCCGTACCACGACAAGCATCCATTCATGGCATCACATGCATTCGAACCCGATGCCTGTAGCACCGAGCGCCAGTCACTCCGCCGTCAACATCCTTTTATGTTAGAAACAAATAATTATTAAAAAATCTTTAACCCCCCCCTCTTCCCCATTAAATTACTACAATTTCGAACGGATAATATATGTGATAAATATTATAGAACATTTCATTTTAAATAAATATAGGGGCCTGAATTGCCGAGTGGCTAGCGCTCTGGCGCTCGGTACCACAGGTTTCGAGTCCCGGCGGTGCCATGGGTGTTTATAGTGGTTCGAATCCACTTTAAACCGTAGGCCCTGGTCTAATAGGATCGTAGAGCGTTGCGGGGGCATTGTTACTCCGCGTCCGAGGCTTATCTTCAAGTTACACCCGCCCCCTGGATAATGCAAAGTGATAACGTCTGTGCAGCTCTTGCCTTAAGGCATCCAAGATCAAGCTGTCTAAGTGTTAAATATTTAGAATAAAAAGAAAACAAGTTTATCTGAAAAAGTCAACGATTTCTGTAATCTTTTCAAAATAATCAGTACTTGCGATCACACAAAAAGCAACTAATTAACAGAAAATATTTTGTATCAAAGTTTTTATTAGAGAATGTGTTACAAACAAATTTCTTATTTTTGTATGGTATATGATATGTTTTTAGTCTAATTAAATTACAAAAAAGAACATTATGAGAGTAAAACACACTTTCAGATATCAATATTAAGTCTTCTAATAATATTGCTAAAAATGAATTATACTGTTTCATTAATTTTATGGCGAATATTATTCTGAATATAAATCTTCTATTTTATCAAATAAAAATATATAGAAACATATACTTATCTCTTAAATTTTAATAACAAATAAATTAACTTGGAAATAAAAATCAAACCTTTCTAAAACAGAAAAGCAATGAAGCAAAAATACTTTTATAAATTACAAATCAATTTACATTGAGACACTAACAACATAACAGAAAAATATGAATAAATAAAAGTAAATCTCAAGTATCTAAGAAAGAAAGTTATTCCTGATAACATCTTCCAATATAATGTTTCAAAAGTGAATTGAATTCTTTCTTTTATTATCTTTCTTGATATTGGAGAAAAAAAAACTCAAGCATCCTTTTCCAATAAACAAATACTTTTTTCTTCGTAATAATTTTATTTGTTTTTCACATATATTTTTATTTCTGAGATATTCATTCAAAATAATTGGCGCGAAACAATGAAACTCATTGTTTTATAACAAGAATATTGTTATTTTATACATGACGCTGCCTGAGACATTGAAACATAATTCCTATTTTATATTTAATAGAAATTGTTTCACAGAAATTTTGCACATGTATATTGGATCCAGGCTAAATTCAATATGGTGTGATTTCAGTTCACATTAAACTAATGCAATGAGTCTTTCTGTTAGTCGTACTTTGATATTCAAAAATTGTTTTCATAAATATAACGAAACACAATATATAAATATCGAAATCCATTCACGATTTTCAATTTGGCATTAAATTTTAATTCAAATATATTCGTCTTTCAGAGGAATTTATTTTGTTGTTGACGTTTATTACACTTGGGATTTAATGAAGTTTTTTAAATTTTAATATTTTGTACAAAGTGTCGAAGAATTGTTGGAAATATCTCCAAATTATGTAAAAAATCAATAAATAACAGAAAGTAAATGTTTTTACTAGCATAAACCCTTGCCAGATTGGATTTTTTAACATAGGTAAAATCTTCCATATAGTTGCTCTATCAGATGACATATAGAAATTTGTAGGAACAGATTGGTTTGTCATTCTAAGCTCATTTTGTACACACTTTGGGCTATTTAGACCATGACCTACAGTTTAACATGGATTCCGAACTATTAACAACCATTCCCGCCACAGCCAGGATTTGAACCTGTGGTACCAAAGACCAGAGTGCTAGCCAATTGGCCATCAACCCGCTGTAGGAACAGAAGCAGAGTTACACATTTGCTGTTAATTCCCATCAGATGTGTCCATAACTTTCGGACCACTCATAAATTCAATTCTCGTTAAATTACTTTTATGGTGGAACATTAGGTAGGGGATTACGCTGGAAAAAAATTTCCATTTAATGTTACATTATTTCGAAAAAATTGTACAAGAATTGCAAAGAAGAAGAAAGAATTGTACATTTGATTCCAATATTATATATCTAATTATTTATAAATTTCTTTAAATTTTTAAATTTAAAAATAAATTTTGCAAATTTAACCATTATTTATCTATTTTGCAAGACTTATTATATTTTTATGTACATATGGGTTATAAAACTGCGAATTTCAATTATTTATCTTGTTGCTCTGCCCTGTCAATTATGTAAGTAGTGTTTGATCCTTTTCCTTAACATAAACTGTACTGAAGGTGCTACAATGAAGTGATTAATATTCAGGTGCTACACTGAAAAGATATATATAACATAAAAGAGTGCCAGGTATAAAAAAAAGTTTGATAGTTTGAATAGTATAATTTTTCACATGATTCTAAAGTAAAATTTTAGAATTACTGTTGAAGTTCTCAGCCTAAATTCATTCGCCACTAGAACAGCAAAAATATATAACAAATTCAGAGTTATATAAGGTAAATCATGGAGAACTATTGCTAACGTAATTTAGAATTAACATCTGGGAGTTTGTTCTGGGACTCTCTGCTCTTTTTACCAAAGGAAAAAAAAATTTCTGGCCGACAGATTCATCGTGTCCATTCAGAAACAGACACAGAAGATTTTGGTTTTTCATTTCTTTTCCATTTTCCAACCAGTCTCCATTGTTTTGAAAACTCAACGTGCTATCTATAAGGAAGCATTGTGAGGCAAAAATACTATGATTTTAGGTGAAAAAAACTTTTGAACCAATCAATCTGAAATTTTTATAACAGTTTTGGGGAATAAGAAATTCAAATTACATCGTTTCAGAGTTCCGAACTTCAGAATAACAGTTCGTTAACTAATTTATATCTACATCAATTTTCGAAAACTTTTCAAGTTAGCATTATGACTGTATAAGATTCTTTTTACTCAAATATATATTTTATCACTATATTTAGTAATAGATAATGCCAGTATAATTATTTTAAATAATGAAAAAATGTAATTCTAGTGAGAGTAAGTTATTAAGTAATATGTGATATATTAATGATAAGGGAATTATTTTAAAAACATCCAGTTTCAGATTTTTTGATAAAAAATTTATTTTGTAAGTTCGTGTTTTTTTTTTTTTTTTTTTTTTGTATATTTATTTTTCTGAAATAAATATTTTACCCCATATAAATAAAAGATTACATTAAGCACATTTATTACTAAAAGTTTAATAAAGAAGACAAATAATATGGGAATATTAATATTCAATTTTTCTATGTTTACATTTTGCATTAATAAAAAAATCATTGTTGCTATTTTAATCGCTTTTTTTTTTGCCTTTTTTAACCAAAAATTGAGCTTAAAAACACAAAACTCAGTAAAAATTTAGAATAGTAATTAAGAAATATTATCTGAAAATAAAATGCACAATTAACAATTAGTAACCAAAATAAAATTCTCCTGAATATGTTTCTGAATTCATTTCACTTCCTTTACTCAAAGATTAAAACGTCTAAAATTTTAAAAACGTTCAGAAATAAAGAAATTAAATTTATTTCCAAGCCATTCACTTACTCTTATCCTGAATGGATCAAAAGTTATCAAGAGAGTGTAAAAAGCTTTCCTTACATTTCTCTTGAACTCTTTTCTAAAAAAAATTTTCATGATAACTTTAATTGTTGCCTTTAAGCCTCTTCAGATAGATGTCCGAAAGGTAGCAATACAGTACAGATAAAATTATTTCTGCTTCATGTATTGACAATTGATGCACATACCATGCATAGCTCCTAATCGGTTCTTCGGCAGCGGTTATCATATAGGTTTTGTATGTATGAATTTGTGTGTAACATCATATATCATAGCTTCTTGTATCATCATAGTTTCTTGTAATGTATCGGTATCATCGTAGCTTCTTGTAATATATCAGTATCATCGTAGCTTCTTCTAACGTATCAGAACATCATAGTTTCTTGTAATGCATCAGTATCATCATAGCTTCTTGTAATATATCAATATCATCATAGGTTCTTGTACTGTATCAGTATCAGTATCAGTATCATTATAGTTTCTTGTAATGTTCATCATAAGTATCAGTATCATTTGTCGAAGAATGGTACGCATTCTTTTTAATAGTTTCATCAGGAGATCCTAAACTCATTTGTGTTTCATAAGATAAACCTACAATTGGAGTTTATTTACATATTTATTTATTTTAGAATTTCAGTTTTTAACCGTTAGTATGGTCAGTACTATCATAAAAAAAAGCCACTAAACAGCCTTTTCATAACGAGGAAGGTTAGTAACATTTATTGATTGGAAAGAAAAGTATCTTATTTATTTTATTTAGCTTATCATCTTATTTATCTTTTGTTTAAAAAGTATCTTATATAGCATTAAGGATAAAGTTCATAACAAACAAATAAAACGCTTGCATTTAACCAATTCTTATTTTTTTTTATACAAGTCTTATTTTTTTTAACTTTTGCAATAATGCCATTCATTTTTAAATTTTATATTAGAAATTACACTAATATTTGTATACTCAGAAACTGTAACAAGCAATTTTCATACTTTGTTATACCAATTATGTGAACAAGTGTTTGAGAATTACAACATAATTTGAATTACAAGTGGTATTCTTAAATTATTCCAATCATCTTTAGTTTTTCAAAAACAAAGTAATTCTAGATCCGAAACGTATTAAAAAAATAACCATTTTCAAATACCAAATGTTTTTTCTATTTACGCAAAAAATCTCAAAACATATGAAATTAAGTCAAAAATAACTTCAAGACAAAAACTTTAAATGTATGCAAACACTTGAATATTTCACGAAATACATTCGAAAAACAAAATCCAACTCATCCGAATAAAACCCATCGGACATAGAACTAAAACAAAATTCTTCTTGACAAGAACTTTCAAACCAAAAAGACAAGGATTGAAACTCTTCCCAAATACTACATCCGATGATATCGGAAAAGTTCTTTTCCTATCCCTTTCGATAAATAAGATACTTTTCTTTCCAATAAAAATCTTTTTCCTCTTTACATACATTTCCATTTCTTTCAGACTGTCGCCATGTATTCTGTCGCCTCCGGCCCTTCAACAACTAAACTCCACTCGCACTCGACCTCCTGTCACAAAAATAAAATCTGCATCTTTTTTCTCTTGAATGAACTGCAAATAACAATATTCTCTCCTCTCTTTCTTCCCCCTTGCTTGCAATAAAAACTATCGCATGCAAATTGGAATCCATTAAACCCAAGGGTGCTTGCTTTCTCATCTGTTTTCGAGAAGAGGTATTGATTACCTCTCAATATTTCATGCAACTTTCGTTCCTAAGGCTGGGATTCAGCCGCTCGGGGAATATTAACAATGAAACAGAATCTGGCATCAGTTTAGGATACTTAGCTTTTACTCGGGAAAGATTCCATGAGCTCGAGATACTTTTAGTGGGCTGATCACGTAGTACTGATACTTTTTATATAGGCGATCTTTTTCCTTGGGGTAAAGTTTTTTTTTTTTAAGAAAAGTAGCAAAGTAAAATAGATATGGGTTGAATTTTTTGGAGACAGCAAACTTATCAACTTTTCTGAAAACTTAGAACTAAAATAAAATTTTTAAAGAAAATTTAACGAAATTTTATTTTACATATATAGTTAGTAATATAGAAGTTCTTTTAAAGGATTTAGAATAATAGTTAACTTTTATGAGCAACTTTTTGTTTTACAAAAATTGTGCCAATTAGAAGCTGAATTATGAGAACATACCAAAACATTTTTATATTATAAGAAATATTGGCGAATAATTGTGTTCTTACTTCTAATTCTTCGGCAACCTGATGGCCAATTGGCTAGCGCTCTGGCCTTTGATATTACAAGCTTCAAGTTCAAATACTGGGGTGCATGGATGTTTGTAAGTTGTTCAGAATCCACGTTAAACTGTAAGTCCTGACCTAATTAGGCCAATGTGAGCAAAAAATTACCATATAGCAGTAAACCAAATCCTAATTCTTTGCTTAATGTTCCAATATGAATCCAAAAAATATGCCCGAGAATAATTAAATATTTACAACAATTTTAATCTTTTAACAATATTTAATTATTGGCTAAATATTTCTTTATCTATTACATTAAAAATTCTTTCTTTCATATTTAAACTTGATGATTATCTAATTATAGAACGCCTGTTTTATTTGCGTTTCAATTAAATTTTCAAAAAAATCTCAAACTGTTCTATTCCATTCAAATATCTTATAAATCTGAAAGAAGGAAATTGATTGAAAAATCAATTATTAATCGAACAGCTGATAAAGTTAGAAAATATAGGACACCATATACATATATCAAGCTTTTATTATATAATTCGAGAAACTTTGTAATCATAAAAACGCCAAGCTATAGTAAAAACACTGAATTAATTTTATATTCAGAAGATGCTCAATATGTATTCAGCATTGCATAAATTTAAAAAATAATAATAACACGCAGTACATACCTCTGATATTTCCATAACAGTCAATTAAAGAATTTGTAGAAAACTATATACCTCACTTTGTATTAATTCATACTGAAAATTATGGAGCAAAAATATCTTTGATTCGACCGGCTATTTCAAATTGCATTAAGATAGTTATAACCACTCTATACTTCCCAAAGCATTTGTGAACTTCACGATTTATGATGGATATGGAGTTTCTAGATGGTAGTAGTCATGATAAATGGAAGATTTCCTATTCATGTTCACTAATGGATCAATTTTGGAAGGCATGCACTACAGGGAAGTCTTAGAAGATCATGTTCCTTGGTGCAACGGGATATCAGTTTATGTCTTCATGAATAATAATGCCAAACCTTACAAAAGGACCAGATGTTTAAATCATCGCACAGCGAGATTATTGAATGTTAAATTAGTTTGTATAATCGCTCGATTTGAATCCAACTGAGCATTTATATGGTTAAGATGAATTTGTATACAACTGCCTTTATCTCGAATATCTTGAACATGGTAAGTCCAGAACAGAATAAAAAAAAATGGAGTTAAGATCTAACGTAAATATTATGAACCGGTTAATTGTAGTATAATTAAATAATATATTACTTAGTACAATATTTAATAAATGCAAAATTAATTATCGATGTGAATTTCACTCAATTAAATATTACTTTTTTATTTATTCATTTTTTTTATAAATAGCCAACATTATATTTTTATTTTCAAAACTTTTCTTTGTTCAAAATTGTATAACTTTTTTGTGTTTCATTATTGCATATGTAATACATAGTGATTCGTAATCCACTTTGAACCGTAGATCCCGGTCTATACTAGTATGCATGAGTGTAGGATTGACAATCCTACCCCGTAAAACGAAAACATCCCCTGTCTCGAAATCCACCAGTCCAGACGGCCTCGGCCCGTCATTGTGCTGTTAAGAGAATATTTAATGAAGAAGAATATTTTGAGCCTGATATGGCTGAATGACTAGCTCTCTGGCACTCGGTGGCACACGTTCCGGGTTTGAGTAGCGGTGCCATGGATGTTTTTAGTGGTTTGGAATCCACTTTAAACCGTAGGTCCCGGTCTGTTATGATCGTAAAGCGTTGTCTTGGGGTTTAGTCAGGCATTGACCCTCGTGTTTCTCGCTAAAGTGAAGCTGCATATTACCCCTTAGCCATGGACCAATCGCCTGCGACGGGCTCTTTTGGACTTCATATAGGCTTTCCTACACCAAGGGGATTAATAACAACATATAATACAATAAGGTGGAATTTTTAAGGCTATTATTTGTTGGTAGCATAATTATTATTTATTATCAGGCATTTTTTTTTGCATACAAGGACACAAATACTTTAACTGAAAACGTTATTTATAACATGTTACAGCAGATGCCTTTAAAATAATAAGGCGCCTTTGTATTATAAGGGTTGTAATGTTTTCAGTAACACAGTCTCTATTAATTTAAGATACTGTATATTCATTAAAATATTTTGTGATAAATAAAATATTTTGGTTGAAAATTGCAATACATGCGCTTTTTAATATGGTAATTATAGACTAAATTTAAAAGAAATACTAATTTCTTTATTTAAAACATTTCCATACTACATTCTGAAATTAAATTTGAATCCGAATTCGAAATTCAAACTCTAGCAATAAAATATATTCCTGTATAGCTTTCTTACTGTGCTTGATTATTTGGTTTATTGCTGTTTATAAAATACAATGGATGATTAAGAACATTACTTTCATTCCTTAAACGTTTTCTTGGTCTTCTTGGCCCAGTAGTAACATACGCAGTTAAGGTTCCGATCTACTGGTGACATGGATCGACTACAGTCACATTGATAAATTAAGAAATTCGATGCTGACTATTATTTTTTGTGTAATTGTCTCGCATCGACAGTCGGTCTGTATGATGTGAGTTTTACAGACTACATTCAAATGCGGGAGATATTATTCTAAAAAATATTCTCCTTTCATTGCTTATCGTTGGCCTATGAAAGGATGGTGCATGTGTTATCACTAAAGCTTGAAAGCCGTTAATGTACACTTTATCTAGCTAATCTGCAGATTAACTGATTTGCTCCATTAACGTATGGAATAAGGAGTTTCCGCATTTTACCAAGATAATGTGCACGCTAATGGCTTCTGAATCTTTAAAGTTCAAAAGTTTGTTCCTCTCATTTCCCTTTCCCCTCACCCTCCACTTTTAGTTGGGTTTCGTCAGCGTCTTGTGGTCGCCAGTCGTTTTTATCTAGATTAAGTGTTTGCAAAAAGAGATTTTTAACGAAAGATGTCCCAGCTGTAGAAACATCTTTACGTCAAACAGCAATAAAAAATCCCTCGGTCCTATGCAGGATTTCAGAAAATGTGACTGAAAATCTAAACGTACCAGAAATAGGTGTACTTGTTGCATAATCCAATTGCTATGTAATTCAAAGTATCACCAATCTTCAGATTGAACTAATAAGTAAGCATAATTTTATCATATGTTTTGCAAATTCATTTCCTTAATTGTGATAATACTTTAAAGTGTTTGATTCTTGTTTTATAGTTTTTAATAGATTGACGACTGATACTATAAACTAATTTGTTGCTTGTTTGACTATATTAAATTGATTCTTTAGGTATCAAAAAATAAATATTTAACATATTAATTTAAGCGTACAGAAAAGTTGCTGTTGTTTCAGCAAGATCTAATTTTCACTTGAATGATTGTCTAGTAGGTAAAGTGCAGATTATCTAGGCAATTTGCAGATCATCTAATATTAATATCTAAATATTATTAATTATATCTTCTATATTAATTAAGTAACATAGCAAATGAAACAATTTTCGGCATTTTAACGGATCACCTTACTTAATCTGTACTTTACCTAGATAATCTGTCGAATAACTGAGTTCTGCACTTTAGTGATCTAACTGAAAAAGAATCTCACTGAAAATTATTGTCAAAACTACTCATTTTTTATATAAACAGAAAATATCAACGTTCTTTTATTATAATTAAAAGTATGTGTTACAAACTATTAGTTTAAGTTATTTTCTAAACATTAATTAATCTTATTAATTCTATTAAGTTATTTTCTAAACATCAACAAGATCACCAATTTATTTTTTCAAGAGAATCAAAAATTATTAAGAAAGAAAGAAAAAGTGGAAAACTATCTTTAAGAAAAAGTTTTTCTAAGAATTAGGTTAAAATAATTAAGTGGTGACTATTTAAAAGAAAATAATATAATTTCCCAAGTCCCCTTAATTAATTTTTTCGTAATCTAAGAAGTGAAGCCTTATTTTTAAAGCATTTTTTCTGTATGTCTAAAGGAATAAAATCACAGCCAGCGAATATCAAATTATTACGAATAGCACATTTCTTTTTGCTAACAAAAACCGTTTTACATAGAAAAAAAGAGAGAAGGAGATCATATTAAATTACGTTCTTAATTAACTTACTATCTTAATGAAAAGAATGTATTTAGGGATAGCCATTTTTAGCATATCCAACTCTTCTCACCAAACAGAGCGTCATTCTTTAAAAGTAAATTTTTAAAAAATGGCACGTTTATTTCATTATTTTTTTGTGGAACATTTTTATACCTTACATACTACAATTCCATGATAAAAAAAAAAATTTAAAAGTCAAAAAAATGGCCAAATGTTTCGAATAAAAGAAACTTTTACTCTTGATGCAACGCGACATTAAAAGACTCTTCCTTGCCTTGGAAATGGATTCGATCTTACGTTTTTAGCATTTGTTTGCTTCTTTTCACCTCGCAGTGAAATAAAAGTGGTTGCGCATTTATGTGTCTCCTCCATTTACTGCTATCACCTCACAATTCAGAAGACACCACCCAAATGGCTTTCGAACATTTCTTCTTCTCTCATGTTCTAAAAAGAAGGATAAATAAGAAGTTCTCCTTTTAAAATAAAACCAGCGTCGCAAATACTTATTTCAATCTAACTCTCTCGTGATAAAATAAATTAAAACAATATTTAAGACAGTCTTTACTTTTTTTTTAAGTCAGTTGCGAAAATTGAAAAGCGAGATTTTAAACCGTTGAGCCATTTTGTGTCATAATTTAGTAAATACTTCTTTCGGCTTTAATGGACTTAATGGAAGGTTAATGTAAAGGAAAATTGAATTAAATTGTAACATAAAAAAGTAAAGTGTAACATAAAAATTTGCGTTTAAATTCTGCTAAACATCACATATTGAAATTTATATATTTTTTATTGTTTTAAATTTAAAACTGAGGGAAACATCTAAATTTTTTAATGGTTAAATAATTTACTTTTTTTTTTTATTTTTCAATGGATTTATTTTATAGAGACGATTGATTTTTTTGTTCAAATTTATTCTTAGCTATTCAAATTGTCTTCAAAAATCATTCTTATCTATTTAAATTGTGATCATAAAATTTACTTACTTACTTAAAATTTATGCCTCCCGTTTTAGCTATTTAAATTTTTAATTGATTAATGATTGATTCTATCTGAATCGATTAAAAATTAATTGAATTTTATTGAATTTAACTAATTTGTAGATTGTTCGGCTGTATTAAATTGATTCTTTAGATATCAAAGAATAAATATATAACATGTTAATTTAATTGTACAGAAACGTTGTTGTTGTTCCAGCAAAGATCTAATTTTCCCTTTAACGAGTTCCTAGTAGGCAATGTGCAGATTATCTGAACAATTTGTGAAATGAAACAATTTTCCGCACTTTAACGGATCATCCTAGTTAATCTGTACATTACCTAGATAATCTGTACAATAACTGATTTCTGCACTTTAGAGATAACACATGCATAAATAGAACAGAAGTCCACTGATGTGAAAAAATTGCAATTCATGTCAAAACTACTTAATTTTTATATAAACATAAAATATCAATGTTCTTATATTATAATTAAAAGTATTTGTTATAAATCTGCATGTTTATTTTGTAAACATCAAAAGATCATTAATTTTTTTTTACAGAGAATCAAAAATTAACAAAAGAGAAAAAAAGTGAAAAACTATCGCAAAGAAAAAGAAAAAAAGTTTTGCCAAGAATTAGGTTAAAGTAATTAAATGGGGACTATATAAAAGAAAATCAAATAATTTCATTTATTTCATTTTTTAACGTAATCTGGGAAGTTAAGGTTGGAATGAAATCGTCGCCAGCGAATATCAAATTATTAAGAATAGCACATTTCTTTTGCTGACAAAAAAAAATTTAAACACAAAAAAAAAAGAGAAAAAAAGAGATTATATTAAATTACGTTCCTAATTAAATTACTATCTTAATGAAAAGAATATTTAGGATTTGGCATATCCAACTCTTCTCACCAAACATAGCGACATTCTTTATAAGTAAATTTTTAAAAAATTGGCGCGTTTATTTCGTTATTTTTTGTGGAACATTTTTCTTACTACAGTTCTATGATAAAAAAATAAATAAAAACAGTCGAAAAAATGGTAAAATGTTTCGAATAAAAGAAACTTTTACTCTTGATGAAACGTGACATTAAAAAGCTCTTCCTTGCCTTGGAAATTGATTCAATCTTACGTTTTTAGCATTTGTTTGCTTTATTTTTTCACCTCGCAGTGAAATAAAAGTGGTCGCTTCTTTATGTATCTCCTCCATTTATTGCTATCACCTCACAATTCAGAAGACACCAGCCAAATGTCTTTCGAACATTTCTTCTTCTTCTAAAAGAAGGATAAATAATAAGTTCTTTTTTTAAATAAAACCATCGTCAGAATCATTTATTTCAATCTAACTCTCACGTGAGAAAATGAATTAAAGCAATATTTAAGAAAGTGTCTTTTTTTTTTATGTCAATTGTGAAAATTGAAAAGTGAGATTTTAAACCGTTGAGTCATTTTCGTTCATAATTTAGTGAATGCTTCTTTCAATTCCAATGAATTTAATGGAATGTTAATGTGAAGGAAAAAAAACGAATTAAATTGTAGGTGATATTGTTTACTTAAAAAAAATGGCGTTTAAATTCTGCTAAACATCAGAAAATGAAATTTATGTATTTTTCTATGCTTTAAATTTAAAATTAACAGAAACATCTAAATTTTTGAATGGTTAAATAATTTATAGAGACGATTGATTTTTTTTATTTTTGAATGCATTTACTGTCTTATCATAAGAGAAGATTGATTTTTTTAAACTGTTTTTCAAATTTATACTTAGCTATTTAAAACTGTCTTCATAAGATTTATACTTCAAAAAAGCTATTTAAAACTGTCTTCATAAGATTTATACTTCTATTTAAAACTGTCTTCAAAAAATCATTATCTATTTAAATTGTGATCCTAAAATTTACTTACTTACTTACCATAATTTATACATCCCCGTCTTAGTTATTTAAATTTTTTAATTGATAGATGATTGATTTTATCAATTAATTTGTAGATTGTTTGATTTGTATTAAATGGATTCTTTAGATATCGAAAATAAATATATAACATGTTTAATTTAGGCGTGCAAAAACGTTGTTGTTGTTCCAGCAAATACCTAATTTTCACTTTAAAGTAGTGCGTTAGTTTACTACAAATTTGCTAGTTTATTTTGTAAACATCAACAAGATCATCAATTTATTTTTTTACAGAGAAACAAAAATTATCAAGGGAGAAAAAAAGGGAATACTATTGTAAAAAAGAAAAAAAAATTCTAAGAATTAGGTTTAAAATAATTAAATGGTGACTATATAAAAGAAAATCAAATAAGGCCAATTTCCTTATTTCCTTATTTTTTTTTTCGTAATCTGAGAAGTCAAGATTTATTTTTAAAGCACTTTTTCCTTATGTCTAAAGGAATGAAATCATCGCCGGAGAATATCAAATAATTTGAATAGCACATTTTGCTTACAAAAACCATTTAAAAAGAAAAAAAGAAAAGAAAGAAAGAGGGAAGATTATATTAAATTACGTTCTTAATTAAATTACTATCTTAATGAAAAGAATATTTCGGATAGCCATTTTTTAGCATTTCCAACTCTTCTGGCCAAACAGAACGTCATTCTTTAAAAGTAAATTTTTTAAAAAAAATTATTTTTTGTGGAACATTTTTCTGACTTACAACAGTTCTATGATAAAAAAACTTAAATAGTCGAAAAAAATGGCAAAATGTTTCGAATAAAAGAAACTTTTACTCTTGATGAAACGCGACATTAAAAGACTCTTCCTTGGCTTGGAAATTGATTCGATCTTACGTTTTTAGCATTTGTTTGCTTCTTTTCACCTCGCAGTGAAATAAAAGTGGTTGCTGCTTTATGTGTCTTCTCCATTTACTGCCATCACCTAACAATTCAGGAGACAGCAGCCAAATGGCTTTCGAACATTTCTTCTTCTAAAAAAAAAGGATAAATAATAAGTCCTTTTTTTTTAAATAAACCATCGTCTCAAATATTTATTTCAGTCTAACTCTCTCGCGAGAAAATGAATTAAAACAATATTTAAGAAAGTCTTTGTTTTTTATGTCAATTGTGAAAATTGAAAAGTGAGATTTTAAACCGTTGAGCCATTTTCGTTCATAATTTAGTAAATATTCCTTTCAGTTCTAATGGACTTAAAGGAATGTTAATAAGAAGGAAAAAAACGAATTAAATTGTAGGTTATAAAGTTTATTTAAAAATTTGCGTTTAAATTCAGCCAATCATCAGAAAATGAAATTTATTTATTTTTTATTGTTTTAAATTTAAAACTAAGGGAAATATCTAAATTTTTTAATGGTTAAATAATTTACTTTTCTTATTATTTCAAAGGATTTATTTCATAGGAATAATTAATTTTTTTTTCAAATTTATTCTTAGCTACTTAAATTGACTTCCTAAGATTTATACTTAGCTATTTTATTGTTTTTAATAAGATTTATTTTCATATTTAAATTGTTTTCATAAGATTTATACTTACCTATTTAAATTGTTTTCATAAGATATATACTTAGCTATTTAAAATTATCATCAAAAAATCATTCTTATCTATTTAAATTGTGATCATAAAATTCACTTACTTCTCATAATTTATAATTCCCCGTCTTAGCTATTGAAATATTTTAATTGATTGATAATTGATTCTATCGTCTAATCTGTAGATTGTTTGATTGTTTTAAATTGATTCTTTAGACATCGAAGAATAAATATATAACAATGTTAATTTAAGAATACAGAAACTTTTTTTTTGTTGTTCCAGCAAAGATCTAATTTTCACTTTAACGAGTGCCCTAGTAGGTAATGTGCAGATTATCAAGGCAATTTGCATATTATCTAGGTAATTTAAGAAATAAACAAATTTTCGGCACTTTAACGGATCACCCCAGTTAATCTGTACATTTAGATAATATGTAGAATAACTGATTTCTGCATTTTAGTGATAACACATACATAAATAGGAAGAATGCCACTGGAAATTACTGTCAAATCTTCTCTTTTTATATGAACATAAAATATCAAAGTTCTTTAGGCGTAATTAAAAGTATTTGTTTACAAATTTTCCAGTTTATTTTCCAATCATCAACAAGATCATCAATTTATTTTTGCAGAGTATCAAAATTATCAAGTGAAAAAGTTTTTCGAAGAATTAAGTTAAAATAATTAAGTGGTGTCTATATAAAAGAAAGTCAAATAATTTACGAATATCTCTTATTCAATTTTTCTCAGTAATCTGAGAAGTCAAGCTTTATTTTTAAAGCCCTTTTTCAATATATCAAAGAGGAACAAAATCATCGCCAGCGAATATCAAATTATTACGAATAGTCCATTTCTTTTTGCTTGCGAAAACTATTTTACAAAAAAAAAAAAAAGAAAGAAAGAAAGAAAGATAGGGAGATTATATTAAATTACGCTCTTAATTAAATTACTATCTTAATGAAAAGAATGTTTAGGATAGCCATTTTTTGGCATATCCAACACTTCTCACCAAAGAGAACGTCATTTTTATGAGGTAAATTTTTAAAAAATGGCGCGTTTATTTCTTTATTTTTTTTGTGGTGCATTTTTCTACCTTACTTACTAAAGTTGTATGATAAAAAAAGAATATAAATAGTCGAAAAATGGTAAAATGTTTCTAATAAAAGAAACTTTCACTCTTGATGAAACGCGACATTAAAAGACTCTTCCTTGCTTTGGAAATTGATTCGATCTTACGTTTTTAGCATTTGTTTGCTTCTTTTCACCTCGCAGTGAAATAAAAGTGGTAGCGCATTTATGTGTCTCCTCCATTTACTGCTATCACCTCACAATTCACGAGACACCAGCCAAATGTTTTTCGAACATTTCTTTTCCTAAAAGAAGGATTCTTTTTTTTTTAATAAAACCATCGTCACAAATATTTATTTTAATATAACTCTCTAGTGAGAAAATGAATTAAAACAACATTTAAGAAAGTCTTTACTCTTTTTTTTTTATGTCATCTGTGAAAATTGAAACGTGAGATTTTAAATGGTTGAGCCAGTTTCGTTCATAATTTAGTAAATACTTCTTTCAGTTTCTAATGGACTTAATGGAATGTCAATGAAAGAAAAAAATACAAATTAAATTGTAGATTATAAAAGTTTATTTAAAATTTGAGTTTAAATTCTGCTAAACATCAGAAAAAATTTGTGTATTTTTTTCTGTTTTAAATTTAAAGCTAAGGGATCTAAATTTTTGAATGCTTAACTAATTTACTTTTCTTATTTTTTCAATGGATTTATATCATATGGATGATTGATTTTTTTTTATTCAAATTTATTCATAAAAGTCATTCTTATCTAGTTAAATATTCTTCATGATATTCATTCTTAGCTATTTTAAGTGTCTTCATAAAATTCATTCTTACCTATTTAAATTTTCTTCATAAAAATCTGTCTTATCTCTTTAAATCGTCTTCATAAAATTCATTTTTAGCTATTCAAATTGTCTTCGTAAAAATCATTCTTATTTATTTAAGTTCTTTTTGGCTCTAATGCACTTAAAGGAATGTTAATTTAAAGTAAAAACGAATTAATTTGTAGGTTATAATGTTTATTTAAAAATTTGTGTTTAAATTCTGTTAAACATCAGAAAGTGAAATCTGTATACTAAAATTAAAAAGTACTGTTTTAAATTTAAAAGTAAGGCAAACATCTGGTTAAATAATTTACTGAAATGGTTAGATAATTTACTTTTCTTATTTTTTACGGGATTTCACATTTTGTTCAAATTTAATCACAGCCATTTAAAATTATCTTCAAAAATCGTTTTTATCTATTTAAATTGTTGATCATATAATTTACTTACTTATCATAATTTATACTTCCCCGTCTTAACTATTTAAATTTTTTAATTGATTGATTGATTCTATCAACTAATTTGTAGATTGTTTGATTGTATGAAATTGATTTTTTTTTAGATATCGAAGAATAAATACATGACATATTAATTTAAGCTTACAGAAACGTTGATGTTGTTACAGCAAAGATCTAAGTTTCACATTAACGAGTGCCTATCTAGGTAATTTGAGAAATGAAACAATTTTCGGCACTTTAACGGATCATCCTAGTTAATCTGTACATTACCTAGATGATATGTGAAATAACTGATTTCTGCACTTTAGAAGTAACACATTCATAAATAAAACAGTAGACCACTGATGTGAAAAAAAATTGCAATTACTGTCAAAACTACTCAATTTTTATGTAAACATAAAATATCGATGTTCTTTTATTATACAATATCTGGAAGAAAGTGACGGGACACCCCTCGAAAAGTAGAAAAGTCGACAATACAGCTGACGCATGCGCAATAATAAGGTATCACGTGTCAGCCATATCCTATAAATACTTTGTGGAGTCGACTAGAGTTGTTTTTTGTCAAGATGCCGCCACGGGAAGAGTTGTCTGAGTTCGAGAAAGGTGTGTTGGACGGATTGCATCTTGCCAAGGTGTCAATTAGGGAGATATCCCATCTCCGTAACTGCTCAAAATCAACTGTAGCACGTGTTGTGTGTCGCTACAAGACTGAGGGACACTGTCAGAACAAACCCCGAAGTGGACGACCTACAGTTCTCACCAGCAGGACCGGCGAGTGCTCGGCAGGGAGATTCGAAGTAACCATCAAACATCCATGGATAACATCGCTAAGGAGTTTAGACAAGCCACAGGTGTGGCCGTTTCGACCAAGACTCTTCGTATCGAGGCCCATAAGTTAGGTCACACTGGACGTTCGGCGGCCCATAAGCCTTTATTACGGAAACCAACAAGAAAGCGTGCCTTCGATGGGCCAAAGACCACCGTACTTGAACTCTGGATGACTGGAAACGCGTCCTTTGGAGTGACGAGTCACGATTTACCCTTTTCCGTTCCGATGGACGTGTTTGGGTATGGCGTTTACCAGGAGAACGTCTTTTGCCCGAGTGTGTCGTCCCAACTGTAAAGTTTGGTGGAGGAGGATTGACGGTATGGGCCTGTTTCTCCTGGTATGGGGCTGGCCCACTGGTGAAGGTTGATGGTGCGATGAATGCCGATAGATACTGTGATATTCTCGACAATCATGTCCTTCCCTACCTTGTGGGCAACGTACGGTAGGGATGATTGCTGGTATCAAGACGACAACGCAACATGCCATGTTGCAAGAAGGACTTGATTGGTATGTGAGCAACAACGTTAAACGCATGGAGTGGCCGGCTCAGAGCCCTGATCTTAACCCAATTGAACATCTCTGGGACGAATTGGACCGTCGGTCGAGGGCCTGCACCCCGCTCCCCAAAAGCAAGCCTGAACTATGGAACTTCCTGTAAAACATTTGGAAGGAAATTCCTCTTTGCCACTATGGCTAATTTAGTGGAAAGCATGCCCAGAAGGGTTGCAGCTGTGATCGCAGTCAAAGGAGGCCCTACCTCCTATTAATTTTAATAAATATGGGTTTATGTCGTTATAGTGTCGTGTCCTGTCACTTTCTTCCACATAGTGTAGTTAAAAGTATGTGTTACAAAATTTGCATGATTATTTTCTAAATATCAACAAGATCATCAATTTATTTTTTACTGAGAATCAAAAATTATTAAGAAAAAAAAAAAGGAAAACTATCTTAAAAAAAGAGGAAAAAACCGTTTCTAAGAATTAGATTAAATTAATTAAATGATAGCTATGTAAAAAGTAAATCAAATAATTTGTCAATTTTCATTTTTATTTAATTTTTTTTCTTAATCTCAGAAGTTCAGCTTTATTTTTTTAAAGCACTTTTTCTGTATGTATAAAGGAATAAAATCATCGCCAGCGAATATCCAATTATTAGAAATAGCACATTTCTTTTGCTTACAAGAACCATTTTACAAAAAAAAATGTAGAGAGAGAGAGATTATATTAAATTTTGTTCTTAATTAAATTACAATCTTAAGGAAAAGAATATTTAGGATAGCTATTTTTAGCATATCTAACTCTTCTCACCAAACAGAGCTCCATTCTTTATAAGTAAATTTTTAAAAAATGAAGCGCTTTTATTTCGTTATGTTTTTGTGGAACGTTTTCAACCTTACTTATTTACAGTTCTACATTAAAAAAAAAATATAAATAGTTGAAAAAGATGGTAAAATGTTTCGAATAAAAGAAACTTTTACTCTTGATGCAACGCGACATTAAAAGACTCTTCCTTGCCTTGGAAATTGATTCGATCTTACGTTTTAGCATTTGTTTGTTTTTCTTTTCACCTCGCAGTGAAATAAAAGTGATCGCTTCTTTGTGTCTCCTCCATTTACTGCTATCACCTCACAATTCACGAGACACCAGCCAAATGTCTTTCGAACATTTCTTCTTCTCTCTAAAAGAAGGATAAATGAGTTTCTTTTTTTAATAAGAACCATCGTCGCAAATATTTATTTCAATCTGACTCTCTCGTGTGAAAATGAATTAAAACTATATTTAAAAAGTCTTTACTCTTTTTCTTTTTCTGTCAATTGCGAAATTAAAAGTCAGATTTTAAACCGTTGTGCCATTTTCGTTCATAATTTAGTAAATACTTCTTTCAGTTTCGATTGGACTTAAGGAATGTTAATGTAAAGAAAAAAATGAATTAAATTGTAGGTAATAAAGTTTATTTAAAAATATGTGTTTAAATTCAGCTACACAGCAGAAAATGTAATTTTTTTTTTTTTTTTTTTATTGTTTTAAATTTAAAACTAAGGGGAAGCATCTAAATATTTGAATGGTTAAACAATTACTTTTTTTTATTTTCCAGTGGATTTATTTCATAGAGATGATTGATTTTTTTTGTTCAAATTTATTCTTATCTATTTAAATTGTGATCATCAAATTTGCTTACTTACTTATCATAATTTATACTACCACGTCTTAGCTTTTAAATTGTTTAATTGATTGATGATTGATTCTATAAACTAATTTATAGATCGTTTGATTGTATTAAATTGATTCTTTAGATATCAAAGAATAAATATATAACATGTTAATTTAATTGTACAGAAACGTTGTTTTTGTTCCAGCAAAGATCTAATTTTCCTTTAACGAGTTCTAGTAGGCAATGTGCAGTTTATCTAAGTAATTTAAGAAATGAAACAATTTTCGGCACTTTAACGGATCATCCTAGTTAATCTGTACATTACCTATAAGCTGTATAATAACTGTTAACTGTATTTTAGAGTTAATGCATACATAAATAGAACAGAAGCCCGCTGATGTGAAAAAAATTGCAATCGTTGTCAAAACTACTCAATTTTTATATAAACAAAAAAATATCAATGTTCTTTTATTATAATTAAAAGTATGTGTTACAAATTTGCCTGTTTATTCGCTAACAATCAACAAGATCATCCATTCATTTTTTTACAGAGAATCTAAAATTTTTAAGAGAGAAAAAAAAGTGGAAAACTATTGTGAAAAATAAAAAAATATTTTTATAAGAATTAGGTTAAAATAATTAAATGGTGGCTATATAAAATAAAATAAAATAATTTCTCCTATTTCTTTATTTTTATTTTCATAATCTAAGAAATCAAACTCTATCTTTAAAGCATTTTTTCTGTATGTCTAAAGAAATAAAATCATCGCCAACGAATATCAAATTATTAGGAATAGCACATTTCTTTTGCTTACAAAAACCATTTTACTAAAAAAAACAGAAAAAAGTGAAAGAGGAGGACGATTATATTAAATTACGTTCATAATTAAATTGCTATCTTAATAAAAAGAATATTTAGGATAGCTATTTTTGGCATATCAACTCTTCTCGCCAAACAGAGCGTCATTTTTTATGAGTAAATTTTAAAAAATGGCGCGTTTATTTCGTTATTTTTTTTTTTGTGGAACATTTTTCTACCTTACTACAATTCTGTGATAAAAAAAAAAAAATTGGTAAAATGTTTCGAATAAAATAAACTTTTACTCTTGGTGAAACGCGCGGCATTAAAAGACTCTTCCTTGCCTTGGAAATCGAATCAATTTCAAGGCAAGGAAGAGTCTTTTAATGTTTTAATCTTACGTTTTCGCATTTGTTTGCTTCTTTTCACCTCGCTGTGAAATAAAAGTGGTTGCGCCTTTATGTGTCTCCTCCATTTACTGTTTACTGCTATCACAACTCAGGAGACACCAGCCAAATGGCTTTCGAACATTTCTTCTTCTTCTAAAAAATAATAAAGTTGTTTTTTTAAATAAAACCATCGTCTCAAATATTTATTTCAGTCTAACTCTCTCGTGAGAAAATAATTAAAACAATATTTAAGAAAGTCTTTACTCTTTTTTTTTTTTTTTTTTTGTGTCAATTTTGAAAATTGAAAAGTTAGATTCTAAACGGTTTAGCCATTTTCGTTCATAATTTAGTAAATACTTCTTTCATTTCTAATGGACTTAATGGAATGTTAATGTATAAAAAAAATTATTATATTAATTATTATTATTAATTATTATTTATTTAAAACTTTGCGTTTAATTTTTTGCTAAACATCAGAAAATGAAATTTAGATGGTCTTTTTATTGTTCAAAAGGAAACGTTTACTAAAGGAAACGTCTAAATTTTTGAATGGTTAACTAATTTAATTTTCTTATTTTTTTAATGGGTTTATTTCATAAAGATGATGGATTTTTTTTTGTTCCAATTTATTCTTTGTTATTTAAATTGTCTTCATATAAGATTTATACTTAACTATTCAAATTTGTCTTCAAAAAAATCATTATTATCTAAAATTTTGATCATAAAATTTACTTACTTACTTATCATAATTTATACTTCCCCGTCTTAGCTATTTAAATTTTTTAATTGATTGATGATTGATTCTAACAACTAATTTGTTGATTGTTTAAATGTATTAAATTGATTCTTTAGATATCGAAAGAATAAATAAATTACATGTTATATTAAGCGTACAGAAACATTGTTGTTGTTCCAACAATGATCTAATTTTCACTTTAACGAGCGCCTAGTCGGTAAAGTGCCGATTATCTAGGTAATTTGAAAAAACCAAACAATTTCCGTCACTTTAACTGATCACTTTAGTTTTCGTAATCTAAGAAGTGAAGCTTTATTTTTAAAAAGCACTTTTTCTGTATGTCTAAAGGAATAAAATCATCGCCAGCGAATATCAAATTATTACGAATAGCACATTTCTTTTTGCTAACAAAAACCGTTTTACATAGAAAAAAAAAAAACAGAGAAGGAGATTAAATTAAATTACTATCGTAATGAAAAGAATATTTAGGATAGCTATTTTTGGCATATACAACTCTTCTCACCAAACAGAGCGTCATTCTTTATAAACAATTTAAAAAAAAAATGGCGCGTTTATTTCTTTTTTGTGGAACATTTTCTACCTTACTTAGTACAGTTCTGGGATAAAAAAAAATAAAATAAAAATAGTCGAATAAAATGGTAAAATGTTTTGAATAAAAGAAACTTTTATTCTTGGTGAAATGCGACATTAAAAGACTTTTCCTTGTCTTGGAAATTGATTCGATCTGACGTTTTTAGCATTTGTTTGCTTCTTTTTCACCTCGCGGTGAAATAAAAGTGGTTGCGCATTTATGTGTCTCCTCCATTTACTGCTAACACCTCACAATTCAGGAGACACCAGCCAAATGGCTTTCGAATTCTTCTTCTTCTTTTTCAAAAAGAAAAATAAATAATAAATTCTTTTTTTTTGAAATAAAACCATTGTCGCAAATATTTATTTCAATCTAACTTCTCTCGTGTGAAAATGAATTAAAACAATATTTAAGAAAGCGTTTACTCTGTTTTTTATTTCAGTTGTGGAAATTGGAAACTGAGATTTTAAACCGTTGAGCCATTTTTGTTCATAATTTAGTAAATACTTCTTTCAGTTCTAATGGACTTAATAGAATGTTAATTTAAAGAAAGAAACCGAATTAAATTGTTAAACGTAAATTTTTAAATAAACTTTATAATTTCTGCTAAACATCAAAAAATGAAAATATATATATTTAAAACTAAGGGATCTAAATTTTTTAATGCTTAAGTAATTTCTTATTATTATAATTTTTCAATGGTTTTATTTCATATCGATGATTGAATTTTTTTGTTCAAATTAATTTTAGCTTTTAAATTATCTTAAAAAATTTTACCTAATTATTTAAATTGCCTTTATAAAATTCATTCTTATCTATTTAAATTGTCGTCATAAATTCTTTTTTTAGCTATTAAAAATGTTTTCAATCATGTAAAATAACCTAAATTTAAAATTTTTATTAAACCAAATTAAAAGGTATTCGATTTGCGTAATATAAACTCATCTTCAGGAGATAACTAGTTTATAATATTATTAAAAATTATGTATACTTATTATAGTAATTCTTGATATTTGAATGCAATGATATCTAAAACATTTCTTTTACTCTATAGTTATAGGTACATTTAACACAATACTTTATTCAATATTATGAAAGAAGAATTCAGAATTTTTTTTTTTAGCTAATAAATAAGTTTGTATCATTTGAATATTTTTTTGCATATGCCATTTTAGTGATTTATTATTTGAAAAAACAATTAACGATCGGTATGTTTGTATTACTGAAAATTCTGATTAAAAATTTTAAAATTTAACGAATCTGCGTTATTTTAATTATTATAAATTAAATTTATAAATAACTATTTTTTATGTTACGCATTTAAAAGTTTTTTAATAACTTCGTGCTATGGGGATACATTATTTTATATCTTAATGGCTTTTAAAATCTTTTCAATGTCCTGTTTTAAAAATTGTGATTAGTTCAACGTATATTTACATTTGGATATCTTGTGTACACATAATATATTTTTAAGAATCATATCATCATATTATATCATCACTTAAGAAATTATAAGATCATTTCTTAAATGATGATCTAATTAGGAATTAAGGAATTATATCATCACTTTAAAGCCTCAATATTCATTTACATTTTGGGCAAAAATTATTAAAGCAAACTTATATTATTTACTAAAACTGGCCCACTCTTATTAAATCTGCTATTATAAAATAAATTTGCTGAAACCAATAGGATTAGTAATAACCGTTAAGTAATAAAAACTAATAATCACTTTGACCGTAACACGTGAAAAACTTAGTTTCTAAACAACCAATCGCCTTCCTGAAAATCTCCTTTTGAATAGCCTCAACGCAAACTTACCCACCGGTGCTTAAGTTCGATCGATGCATACGTAAGCCGCTGCCACTGAGCATGATTATCTTATGAGCAGTCCATGGCTTCTTGCTTTCCCTCTGGCTTCAACCTGCGGAAGCAATATTTAGATAATCGAAACCCAACGCCGCTACACTGCCGCAAAGGGTCATCTCATCCTGAAATAGAAACTTCGAACGTGTTCCAGCCCCTCCTCTCTCCCTCCCTTCTGGAACATCTTCGAAGACGCGCAAACGATATAGAAGAGGGTGCTCTACCTTTGCAGTGACAGCTTCCGATTTGGAAGAGGATTATCATTTCTGCCGTCAATCATTAAAATGACGTTTTCGAAAATAAGATCTTAATTTTCATTTGCATTATTAGATTGGTTGATATACACTTATAAGAATTATAAATAAAGAAAAAAATGATATAATTTAATTTAATTACAGTGAATAATTTACTATTTAATTATTAATTATTTCCTCGCTACAAATGAAGTGCAAAAAATACTTATTAATATCTACTTATACTACTATAATATCTACTTATATACTTATTAAATCAAAATACTTATTAATATTTTTATGATATAAAAATATTAATAAGTATTTTGAAAACTAAAAAAAAAAAAAAAATTATGAAAAACTGGCTGTTTATTCTTAACATAGTAAGCATATAATGACGTTAGAATCTATCTCATAACAAACAAGGAAAGATGTTTTTTTTTTGACAAACCAGGTAATTTTGTGTATCATAAATTAATATGTTACACCTGGGTGTTTACTTAACACTAGTTATTATCAATATGTGAACAGGATGGTTTCCTGGTTAGAGGTCCGTGATGTCTTAAAAAGTGAAGCTATAAAAAAAAAATAAGTAATATTATAAGTAGTTATTTAAACAAATTAATCACGTCGTCGCGCAACATTTCATTTCAAAAATTTTTATTTCAAATAAAAGCTGATTTTTCACGTGGTTTTATTTATGTGTGTTTTAAAACTCACATGAAATATATGTTACTTATAATGATTGACCATATCAAAGTCATGTAATCTGTAGTTCATTTTGAATTGTTTGATTTTTAAAATATATAAACAGATTAATGTTACAATATCCTCAAAAAAGTGTCCAATGATTAGTTTACGTTTCTAAAAGTTAATTAAGCCATCACTTAACAGACTTCTCTGTCTGAATTTTTTGGCAGTGCTTCTTTATAGTATTTGGAAAATTGCTTCTTCATAAAGTTCCAGAATTATTAAATTTTGTTATATTCCTGCCTAACTGATTCATAATTTTGAGTAAAGCTTAATATGCTAGCTTACTTTCTTAAAAAGTGCAATTCATTATCCACGAGGTCAGTCAGACCAGAATGCTTGCATTTGTTGTTTGTTATCCCACTTGGTTGACAGCAACATTTACACCAAGTCCAAGAACCCGTGTGGTCTCATGGAAGGAAGAAAAGGGAGGGGCAGCTTCTGTTGGGAAGAGCACCTTAGGCAGAAGTCTGATTTGACTCCATGACTCTGCCTTTTTTAATGCGTAAGGTTGTCGGCCCTACACCTTAAAATTATATTAGACTGGTACCTACGCCTTAAAGTGGATTCCGAACCACTACAAACATCTATGACACCGTTGTGTCGGAAACGAAACTCGAAACCTGTGGCCAGAGCACTAGTCACTCAGTCATTAGGAGTTGTATTTAATTATGTATAATTTGATTGCAAAACACCTTGTAGGTATGAATTCATTGAATACCTTATAAAAGCAGATTTCTTAATAAATGAAAAAACTTCAAAAGACGAGGTAAGAAACTTCAATATTCAGTTTCTCTTAAAAGCACAAAAACCAAGGTGTTAAAAGAGTCTTTTACCTGTTCCCAACTCTTTTCTTTTGCCCAAAGAAAAACATTTAATGTTCATAAAACGGGATTGGGATAGTAACTCTGCTCCCCTAAGGGAACTCTTCTCCCCTTCTTTTTTTAGAAAACCCCCGAAAGACACCCCACACATCACTTTCTCTCCAACAAACCACGAGCCTAAACTGAGATTAGTTGCCACAACACGTTGTCCCTTCCCCGGGTCCCCAGGGGGTTGCGGAAAAGGAAATGGAATGTTCCTGCAGACGCTTCCCGTGAGACGTTCCCCTAATCAAAGTAACCCAGCGGCTCTGTCGCCAGTTCGTTGACAGAGATGGTCGGACGGTTGACAGTTAGTCTTCTAATTTGAGGACAGAAACTCTGTATTCTTTCTTTTCTTTTGGCCATTTTGTTTTGTTTTTTTGTTCTCCTTTACTTGTCTTGGTCACTTGGAGATTTGATGATTTTTTTTATATGAATAAAAAGATGGTTCTCTTTACTGCTACGAGAACAAGTGCATATTGTTTCTTTTTGGGAGTGCATATACTTTTTTTGTGTATTGAAGAAGTCAAATTGATATATCAAAGAATTATTGCTTCTTCTGACATACAATATAATACATTGTTTCTTTTCTTTGTGTGTATAGGGGTATGGTTTGAATTTCTATTTTCTTTTGGGGGTAAAGACAAACTATTTAAGTACAGGGAAACAATGTTATAAAAACACATTGGTTTGACTTTTTTCTTTTATATATTTGGATAAGTTTTAGTGTTTTTGTTTTATTAGGGTGGTACTCAAAGTCAAGGCACTGTCAGAATCCAATTATAGAGCATCAGAAGGGATTATTTTTCTTTCTCTAAGTTTACTTTTTGTGTATAAATATTTTTTGTACTGATTTTTTTTTTTTTATCATAAAACTGAAGAAGAGTTTAGTTATTTTTCAATGCTTTCATAGAATATTGATGATAAAATCAAACTAAGACTACAAATAGTTTATGACTGGTCTGTGTTATACTGTTAGATAACGAAACAAAATTAAAAATAAAAATAATTCTTTTTTCTTTGGCGCAACAGCCCCCATGATGGGCCGGCTGTCTACCAACTGGCAGATATCGAAATAGGGAATGTTTTCTTTTTACAGGTTAGGGTTGTCATTCCTACGCCAACAGTCATATTAAACAGGGACCTACAGTTTAAAGTGGATTCTGAACTACTGCAAACATTCATGGCACCGTTGAGACTCGAATTGAAGCCTGTGGCCCCGAGCGCCAAATCGCTAGTCACTCGGCTATCAGTCCTCGAAACGAAATTAATTAATGGCAATTTGTTCTAAGAAACAGGCAAAAGTAGACATGGAAAACATTTATGACTGATTCATTAAAATTAAAGGTCCAAACTGTGGATTTCTAGATACCATAGATTACCGGATAATATAATCCCAGATACTATATTTACCTTGTGATGCATGCGTTACTTTGTTAACATTGGATATGATTGCATTAATTTGTATTCATTGAAAATTCGAAAAGGTTAATCAGTAGCTGCCTTTCGTGTAATTCTACACTGAAGTGACAAAAGTCATGGGATACCTCTTAATATCGTGTCGGCCCTCCTTTCGCCCGGCAAAGTGCAGCAACTCGACGTGGCATGGAAACAAGTCGTTGGAAGTCTTCTGCAGGAATATTGAGCCATGCTGTCTCGATAGACGTCCATAATTGTGAAAGCGTTGATGGTGCAGGATTTTGGGCACGAACAGACCTCTCGATGATGTCCCATAAATGCTCGATGGGATTCATGTCGGGCGATCTAGGTGGCCAGATCATTCTTGGAATTGTCCAGAATGTTCTTCAAACCAATCGCGAACAGTTGTGGCCCGGTGACATGACGCATTGTCATCCATAAAATCCCATCGTTGTTTGGGTACATGAAGTCCATGAATGGCTGCAAGTGATCTCAAGTAGCTGAACATAACGGTCATTTCCAGTCAATCTTCGGTCCAGTCGCACCAGAGGACCAAGTCCATTCCATGAAAAAACAGCCCACAACATTACGGAGCCACCACCAGCTTGAGCAGTGCCTTGCTGACAGTTTGGGTCCATGGCTTCGTGGGGTTTGCGCCACACTCGAACCCTACCATCAGCTCTTACCAACTGAAATCGTGACTCATCGGACCAGGCCACGGTTTTCCATTCATCTAGGGTCCAACCGATATGCTCACGTGCCCACGAGAGTCGCTGCAAGCGATGTCGTTCTGTCAATAAAGGCACTCGAGTCGGTCTTCTGCTGGAATAGCCCTAGAAGCCAAATTTCTCCGCACAGTTCTAACAGACAAGTCCCTTGTACGTCCCACATTGATTTCTGCGGTTATTTGACGCAGTGTTGTTTTGTCTGTTAGAATTTACGACTCTTTGCAGACGTCGCCGGTCTCGGTCGTTAAGTGCAGGCGGTCGACCACTGCGCTGTCCATGGTGGATGTTATGCCTGAAATTTCATACTCTCGGCACACTCTTGACACAGTGGATCTGG
This sequence comes from Caerostris extrusa, assembly GCA_021605095.1. NCBI lineage: Eukaryota > Metazoa > Arthropoda > Arachnida > Araneae > Araneidae > Caerostris > Caerostris extrusa. The sequence goes on from BPLR01010042.1 coordinate 57,513, forward strand.
GAATGTTGAATTCCCCAACGATTTCGAAATGGCATGACCAATGCGTCCAGCTCCAACTAACATTCCGCGTTCAAAGTCTGTTAATTCCCGTCGTGCGGTCATCATCACGTCAAAACCTCTTCACATGAATAACTTGAACAGAAATGAAAGCTCTGCGAAAGCACTGCGCATTTATACCTGTTCTACGCGATGCTACAGCCATCTGAAAATTTGCATATTGCTATCCCATGACTTTTGTCACTTCAGTGTATAAAGATAATGAATAAATACATATTATATATTTAGCGGACTTAAAAAGTACATTTGCATCAACAAATGAACTTGGTAAGCTTGATGACCGTATTATAATAGAATCATCGTTTTGGTGGTCAATGTTGTACCAATGCAATTTTGAAAGAACACTTGAGATTGCATTTGAGGAGTTTGCAAGCTCGTATACTCCACTTTTAGAAACTTGAGAAAAGATTTTTTCTGGTTACAGATTTAATTTGCTCTATTCATTGTGAACACCAAAGCATTAACTCCAAATTAGACTTATACTGGTGTGGAACTAGATTGCAATTGAGTTGAGATACTTGAGGTACAGGTTGGAGAATTCACAGCTTTGTTTACACACACACACTAACACAACAGATACACAATTAGAGATATACAAAATTTAACTACATTTTAAAGACAGATAATTATACATTCCTTGGAAGAACTCCACTTCTAAGCTGAAAACCCGAAATTCGGGTATGCACAAGAAGCTAGAAATATACTACAGAAATATAATTTATATAAACAGAGTGCTTATAACTTATACAAGCAAAATGCGAAGTATACTTTATAAGAAATATACTCGGTTAAAATCTGTAGGCCAACTAATGCACCGAGATGCGCTAAATATATTTCCTCTCGGGATGAGAGACTACAAACTAAACATTTTTCAGCGGGAGAGTATGTTGTGCTGTACTTCCTCTCGGGTGAGAATCGAAGCCGACTGGCCATTTCTCCTGAAACGGCAAAGGGGGACGCTCTTGCCAGTGTGTGAAGGAAGCACGATTACAGACCATAAAGACCCCATATATATATATACACTATCGGAAAAAAAGTGACGGGACACCTCAAAAAGTAGAAAAGTCGACAATACAGCTGACGCATGCGCAATAATAGGTATCACGTGTCAGCCATATCCTATAAATACTCTGTGGAGTCGACTAGAGTTGTTTTTGTCAAGATGCCGCCACGGGAAGAGTTGTCTGAGTTCGATAAAGGTGTGTTGGCTGGATTGCATCTTGCAAGGGGTAGGGAGATATCCGTCTCCGTAACTGACGGGTTGTGTGTCGCTACAAGACTGAGGGACACTGTCAAGAACAAACCCCGAAGTGGACGACCTACAGTTCTCACCAGCAGGGACCGGCGGGGTGGTCGACATGGGATTCGAAGTAACCGTCAAACATCCATGGATAACATCGCTAGTGGTTTAGACAAGCCACAAGTGTGGCCGTTTCGACCAAGACTCTTCGTATCGAGGCCCATAAGTTGGGTTACACTGGACTTTCGGCGGCCCATAAGCCTTTGATTACGAAAACCAACAAGAAAGCGCGCATTCGATGGGCCAAAGACCACCGTACTTGGACTCTGGATGACTGGAAACGCATCCTTTGGGTGACGAGTCACGATTTACTCTTTTTCGCTCCGATGGACGTGTTTGGGTATGGCGTTTACCAGGAGAACGCCTTTTGCCCTAGTGTGTCGTCCCAACTGTAAAGTTTGGTGAGGAGGATTGATGGTATGAGCCTGTTTCTCCTGGTATGGGGGCTGGCCCACTGGTGAAGGTTGATGGTGTAATGAATGCCGATAGATACTGTGATATTCTCGACAATCATGTCCTTCCTACCTTGTGGGCAACGTACGGTATGGATGATTGCTGGTATCAAGACGACAACGCAACATGCCATGTTGCAAGGAGGGACTCTTGATTGGTATGTGAACAACAACGTTAAACACATGGAGTGGCCTGCGCAGAGCCCTGATCTTAACCCAACTGAACATCTCTGGGACGTGGACCGTTGGTTGAGGGCCTGCACCCCACTCCCCCAAAAGCAAGCCTGAACTATGGAACTTCCTGTTAAACATTTGGAGGAAATTCCTCTTGCCACTATGGCTAATTTAGTGGAAAGCATGTCCAGAAGGGTTGCAGCTGTGATCGCAGCCAAAGGAGGCCCTACCTCCTATTAATTGTAATAAATATGGGTTTATGTCGTTATAGTGTCATATCCCGTCACTTTCTTCCACATTGTATATATATATATATATATATATATATATATATATATATATATATATATATATATATATATATATATATATATATATATATATATATATATAAAGAGAGATTGTATATAATTTTCGAAAATCTGGTTTCAAATTGAAAATTTAGTGTATTATTTTCTGATCGCCAAAAACAATTCAGGGCCGTATTGAATATGAATAAATACACATATTGTAGAAAAGAGTCATTTGTTAGTCAACTGTATCGTTAAAAACTATATTGATTTTGTACCTGTTAAATTCATGAAACCAACAACGAATTCTGTTTATTATCATTCGTCTCCTTCTAAAATTTTAAATTAATGAAACTAAATCTAAAATTAATAAACTTCTTAAAAATTAAAAATTAAAATTGTATACAAGAAATGTTTTTAAGACAAAGGAAGACGATCAAGTACTTTTATGTATCCAAAAAAATTAAGATTTGCATAATTTATACTGTTTTTGCAAAAACTAATTTCTGCTAGAAAGGTTTTAATTAAATAAATTTTGATTTGAACAGTCTTATAATTATAGCCATCCAAAATATTTAAACAACTATACATTATTTACAACAGTAATATACGTTGTTATTTATTTACGTTTTTTTGAAACGATTTACGTTGTTATCCAAAAATTAAGATTTGCATAATTTATACAGTTTTGCAAAACTAATTTCTGCTAGAAAGGTTTTTAATTAAATAAATTTTGATTTGAACAGTCTTATAATTATAGCCATCCAAAATATTTAAACAACTATACATTATTTACAACAGTAATATACGTTGTTATTTATTTTCGAAAACTTTCCATTTAAATTGAATTAATCTTATTGTATTTGGTGTTTTCTAATTCTATTCCTGTTCGTTCTTTAGAAAATTAAAATGAAAAGGCTTTCTTTATAAGAACCTGTCCATACAGTAAAAAATTGATTTACAGAAAATTATCTAATTTGGGGGATTATAAAGGAATAATAAAGCAAAAATTAACATTTAAATGGTGTTATAAATAATTTATGACTTAATAAGCAAATGTATAGAAATTATTTTTGAATAAAAAAATATTGTTTTCAATGAAAGTGTTATCTTTTGTAAAGGAAGAAATTTGATTTGCACTTTATTTAGCAACAAAGTTCTTTAAAATATTATTATTTTTAATGATAAATATGGTTAGTTAAATTATTAAAAGAACTTTTCTAAGTAATTAAATAATGCATGAATAGTGTTCTTCTTTTCTACTGCTGTGTTCTTTTAATATGAATTTGTTTTGTGTGTGTGAAGTATCTTGCCATTCTTTACTAGATTTGTTATATTTTAATATCTTACCATAATAGAACAATTTACCTATTACATTGCTAAGGTATTTCAAATTAATACGTTTCGTACAAATCGTCACAGACAATTCTTTTTTTTTTCAAACTTGTTAAAGGTTTATTCATTTAATTGGATTTAATTCATTTATTTTAAATATAAAATCTAGCCTTACAGTGTGAAATAAAATAAATCCTGTTTGCTTTAAATGCTATCATATATAACCTATCGAACACTTCTTTAATTGCATAATAAAGCTATTAAGTCACAAATATCATATAGCTTTATTGATATTATATTTAATATCAATTAAGCTATTAAGTTCAAAGAAATAATATTATACAGATGCTTTATTTTTTTATTTTATTTTTCATTCTTTAAAGAGTGACAATATATCCAAATAACAAATTACATGAAGTATAAAACATTGACATAATATTTATCAAATTTTCAGATATTTCAGCTAAATAGACCCGATAAAACTTTCTGCAATTGCAGGGTATACTTTTAATGTTAATAATTGTTATAGTCTGTGTACTGGCTATTCTTTTTTGTGTCATAAATTAGAACTCTATTATTTTCTGTTGACAATCTCATGCAAGAAGTTGACAATTCCTGGCCCTTGAAAGAATATTCTTCTAATATTGATTATAAAACATTCAATTCAAGACTGCAAACATTTAGATTTTTACACCCAAATTTAGTCACAAAATCAGCCATTAGTTATCAATCTATTTGAAGGAGCTCTTTTTGTGTGTCTGTAAAACTTGTTTTTCTGCTGTGAATGTATAAAAGCTGAAAAGATAACACTTTTCTTTTTCTTAAATTATATATTAGTTTCATTATATATCATATTTTAGTTTTTATTACATATTAGTTTCGTTATGTATCATATTTTAGTTTTTATTACATATTAGTTTCGTTGTATATCATATTTTAGTTTTTGTTACATATTAGTTTCGGGATATATATGTGTTAGTTTCGTTATATTAGTTTTTATTAATATTAGATTTGTTTAATCATATTTTCATTTTTATTACATACGTTTCGTTTTTATATCATATATTAGTTTTTATTACATATTATTTATTTCATCATATATCATTTTTTATATTAGTTTTTTATTTTATTGTTATATATTAGTTCTTTATATATCTTTAGATTTTGTTACATATTAGTCTTTTTGTTTCATCGGATTTTCATATATTAGTTTTTTTATTACATATTAGTTTCATTATAGATCATATTAGTTTTTTTAGTTTTTATTACATATTAGTTTTATTTGATCGTATTTTCGCTTTCTGTTGCGTAATATTTCTTTCATCCTAAAAATGTAAAAATGTCAATAAATGCTTCTACATATATACCCTCTCATTAAACGTCTATTAATGAATAAGATAGATAAACATCCTTTCCCTGCTGCATATTAAAATATGCAAAACAAAGACCTTTAATCTAAGACTTCGTGTATCAAGCTTAATTTTTATTTTTCAGGGGAGGAACAGCGTCCTTAAAAGACGAGTTGCCATAAAATATTCCAAAATCCCTTAACGACGGGTATAAATAAGCCAGCAGTCGATTCGGTAGGCAGGGAGGAGTGAGCAAATAAGGTTTGGGCAGCTCCTAGATTATGACCCTAGCAACAAATTGACTTAATTACGTTTATGGGAGGGGGAGCCACCTCGACCGGTATTAGTGGAATTAAAAGCGCGTTTTATTTTTCGTGACTTTTTAAATTAGAGTGACGTGTATTTAAGAAAGGGGTGAAGAATAAACGAGAGCTATGGCGACCCCTTTCACCCCTCCCCCCCCAAATTCGTAACTCGGAGAAGTACTGTACTTAAAAAAAGTATTTTAATAGGTTTGCTTTCATTTACGGACGTTTATCAATGTATAACAGTAGATGCAACTACGATGTGAGAGATAAATTGGGTACTTTAAAAAAAGAAAAGATGATTGATATTTTTCTTGGGGGTGGTCATAAATATCATAGAATTTTGTGTGATTTTTTTTTTTTTTTTTATGCTCTTTTTTTAAGATGCTTTGATTTTTTTTTTTTTTTGTTCTAACGCAGCTGGCAAACACTGAGACAATTGTCTTAGATGCCTTAAGGCAAGCGATGCAACGATGTTACTCTTAGCACTACCCAGGAGGTTTGTGTAGTTTGAAGATAAGCTACGAAGGCGGAAGAACAATATCCCCGCCACTCTCTACGATCATGTTAGACCGGGACCTACGGTTTAAAGTGGATTACGAACCACTATAAACATCCATTGCACCGCCGGGACTCGAACCCGAAACCTGTGGTACCGAGCGTCAGAGCGCTAGCCACTCGGCCATTCAGGCCTAACATGCTATAATTGACTAATAAAGATATTTGTATTATCCAGACTTTTCATATTGCATTCTTCCTTGATGCAACAGCCCAATGGTGGGCCAAGGCCTGGCAGATTTCGAGACAGGAAATTTTTCTTTTTACAGGGCAGGGTTGCCAACCCTACGACCAACGCCTATTAGACCGTAACCTACGGTTTAAACTGGATTTAGAACCACAATAAACAACCAAGGCACTGTCGGGACTCGAATCCAAAAACATGGGAATCCATGGCCAGAGCACTAATCACTCGGCCATCAGGCCACCTCATATTGTATTACGTGTAACTAATCCTATTTATCATTATGATAGCAACTACAACTAATTTTTATTTCTCTTAAAATTTTAAAACAGAATATAACGGAAAATTCACAATACATCAGTAATTGTTGATACTCTACATTGAAAACCTCTTTGACATTAGAATATTTCTTCTGAAATATTACGTGTTTCTAACTGGTCTAAGTTATAAAAACTGATCAATTGTTTTCAGTTAATATTTCAAAGATAAATTTTGTTTTCAAACAGAAAAAGTTCAGAGGTACTTGTTTTTTAAGGTATAAATTTCCGATGAAATTTTTTTCATTGGAAAGCTTTTTTATTAATATTACAAACAGTTGAATTTAAGATCTAACTTACATTTTCATAAAACGGAGGAATTAATTTTATACTTAAAACTTCTTCAAATGATAAAAATTTAGATCTATAAAGCATTGACGGTCAAATTAATTATATATGATTACAAATTTACGTGTAGAATATCCAAAGAAATCATTGTTTCTACTAGAATTTTAAAAATGCATTTTTTAAATAAATTCTGAGGCGAAAAGTTTGTGAATTTTACTGAATTTACCTTTAATTTTCTCTGGAAGGTTTCCATTCAATTTTGACAAATTTGTTGTTTTCATACTTCTTTAAAATAATACAGTGAATCCCTTTTTCCTTAGCCTAAAAACCATTTTCCATCAAATTTCATATTATTTTCATTTTTTTATGCCTACAAAATCACAAAAATTTTAACTAGGAAGGGTTTTTTGCTTTTAAAATTAAACTGGCAATACTAATAATAAATAAATAAATAAGTAAGTTATCAGCTCTTTCATAAGAGTCTCAACTTTATTTAAAATACGTGATTCATAAACATGCAAATTCTTCTCAATTTCTACCTCGAGACATCAGGCTCAAATTGATGAAAAACGAATTTTATTTGCTTCCAAAACAAAAGAAAAAGTGCGCCACCTGTAGTGTTCAGGTGAAAGGTCAGTAGGCCTCGACACTCTCACCCCAGAGCAAGTACAGTGCAACCTGCTCTCCCGATGAAAAGCATTTACTTTATAGTCTCTCATCCCAAGATAAAAATATATTTAGCTCATTCCGGCACAATAGTTTCTCTACAGTTTCACCTGGAGAGGATTTCGCGTATCCTGCGGATAGCTTAGTGTCGGGTTTTCGGCTTAGAAGTGGAATCCTTCTACGAATCTATAATTATATGTATTTAAATGTGTTTTGTATGCCTCTAATTGTATGTATATGGTGTTTGTTTGTGAGTGTGTAAATAAAGCTAAAAGTTCTTCCATTCATTTTGTTTACATTTTGAATGGAAGAACATTTTGTTTACATTAATTTCTTTTCCTTCATTATTTGTTTCGATTTTTTTCTTTCATTTAGGTAAATTTATAGTTTTCATATTTCATTAAGATAGGACAAGAGTTTCTTAGCCTAAAAATATAATTTCCATCCAATTTCACATTATTTCCATTTTTTATGCCTACAAAATCCCAAAATTTGATTCTAAATTTAATTTAGCTCTGGAAGTTTTCAATTCATTTTGTTTCCATTCATTATTTGTTTCCACTCATTTGTGTCAATCCCCCCCCTTCATTTAGGGTAAATTTGCAGTTTTCATATTTCATTAAGATAGGACAAGAGTTTCTTGGCATAAAAATATAATTTCCATCATATTTCTATTTCTTATACCTACAAAATCTCAAAATTTGAACTAGAATAGATTTTGTTCTTTTTAAAACTAAACTGGCAATACTACTAATAAATAAATAAATTATCACAGCTCTTTCATAAGAGTCTCAACTTTATTTAAAATGCGCGATTCATAAGCATGCAAATTCATCTCAATTTCTACCTCGAGAAATCAGGCTCAAATTGAAGAAAAACGAATTTTATTTGTTTCCAAAACAAAACAAAGCCCTATGTTTTCCACCGAATAAAGTCTCGAGGTGCTAGCTCTTCAAAGATTTTGATAAGCCACCCCCGTTATCTAAGAACATTCTAAGCCATACTCCCTTCTTCCTTATTAGAGGGTGAGGGAGAATTTATGACTTTTTCCCCCTTATTTTCGTAATATTTTTAAACGAACACCTCTATGATGATTAATGGGCGTCTGTGCAAGAAATAAAAATACATATTGGGACAGTTTATTTTACGAATTTTTACCTTTTTTTTAAAAGAAAAAAACGAAGATTTACTGGATTTTTTTTTTTAAAACAGTCTGGAACATTAGGTCTTTTGAAAAATCGATATCTGTGTGTGTGTGGGGGCTTAGTATACGACTTGCAGATGTCTGGAAAGTGCTTAAATTGGTATTTAAGGAGGGAAATTATGTTTACAGTTTAAATGAGGTGGTAAAAAAAGTTAAACTTTTTGGGCTGTTTTTATGAAATTTTGAATGATATTTCTTTTACAAATTGTGATTTTTTTTTATTATGATAATTTTACTGAAGTTTCACTACTTGTATCACAAGTTTCATGTTGTATGTGTATGTATGTTTACAGGCTGTATATGCATCTATTTTAAGCTATTATTAGTAGCTTAAAACTACCATTATTAATGATGTAAAATTAACCATTAATTGTTACCATTAAAATTTTGATTTTAATGGTAATGAATTGATAACAAATACTAACTTATTCTGTAATCGTGCTTCCTCTTACTGACCGGCAAGAACCCTTCCTTGGCGTTCAGGAGAAATGATCAGGCGGCCTGCAGACTCACACCTGAGAGGAAGTATCTTTCATTCACCCTGTGAGTTTCTGTATATCGGGTTTTCGTTTTATATCGTTAAATATTTTCAGTTTTACATTGTTTTGAAAGTAAAAGTACAGATTAAAACTAATTCATTGCCTACTTACTAGATATATCGATAATTTTTTTTATTATTGATATATTTTAATATGAATATTTATGTTATATGCAAACAAATGAACAATTATTTTCTAAATTAACATAAATACTTTAATTTATTTTTCTATTATTAATATATATTAAATCTGTTAAATGGCGACGATATCAAAATTTTTCTGAAAATTTTTCTGAATTTTTATCAAAAGAAAGTTCAATTTAATCTTTTCTTATTGTTTAAAATTTTGATTTTAAACAATAAGAAAGATTAAATTGACTTCATCCGTTAAGGCTTTTTAGTTAAGAATTTCTGCGTCTGTAGGGAAGCTTCCAATTATAATAATCGCTGATAGTTAATTACATTCTGTAACCATGCTTCCTCCTATGCACTGGCAAAGAAGAAATGGTCAGTTGGTCTGCAGACTCTCACCCGAAGAGGAAGTATATTTCGCGCACCCTGCACGTAGCTGAGTATCCGGTTCTTAACTCAGAAATGGAATCTTTCCTCAAATCTATAATTATATAAATGTTTTAATATTGTATGTTTCTAATTGTACGTGTATGGTGTTTGTGCTTGTGCAAATAAAGCTGCGTGTCCTCCAACCTGTGCCTCAAGTATCTCAACCCAAACACACCCAGTTACAGTCCAGTTGCCCAAGCAGCACTCTACAATTCTTATTCATAAATGAAATGTTATCATAGAAGAAAGTCACTATATTTTTAGAGCTTCCTTAAAATTTTCATGCATGTTGTCAAACAATTGTGCTAATTCATTGATGCTAATCCGCACGCCTTTAACAGTCAAAAAAATTCTGAAGTAAATCTTTGAACAAAATATAAAGACATTTTTTTAATTACACCAGATGGCGTACAGAAAAAGGGTCGTTTAATCTTTGCCATGCTTTTTTGTATATGCATACTAAGACAATTTCTAAGGATAAATAATTTTCTTATTAATTAAAAAATTTGCATATTATATAAGATTATATATTTTCACTTATTTTAATTAAAAAAATACATAAAAAAATATTTAAATAATGCATTTCTTTTTAAAAATGTGAAACACGTAATTTAAATTTTTTGTGGAGGAAATAATGATTTATTTGGGATCAATTACTTGAAACGGTTCCAGAAATGTCTTCATTTAACAAGACTGATACTAATCCCGTCTTTGCAAATTAAACTTTAATAAATGATAAATATAATCTCATATCATTTTTTATTTTTCACTTTTCGATAATTTTATTAATGCATTATGTTTTCATTTTACAAGTTGAATACATACCCAGTATTTAAAAAATATTTTCTTGCGTTGAAAATCAAGCTTGTAATATTTGACTCATATATATATAATATTCACCGCTTTCGTTGAAAATTACTAAAAATTATTAAAGCTAGCCGAATTTTTCCTTTTCTTTTAAAAATATATAATATTTACATATTGTTTTAAATTACAAAAACTCTGCCAATGCACTATCTCATCAACTCTTGTTTTAACAAAATATGCGAGTGCAAAAATTTCAATGAATATTAATGGGGAAAGATACATTATTCAAGAAATTACTTTCCTTCATGGAAAACTTTAGAATGATATATATTTATTTCAAAAAGCATTTTATTAATAGGTAGTGCCCCAACTTAAAAAATTCTGTTGGCAAGCTTCTAGTAAGCAAACTAAATATAATCTTGATTAGTATGAATATCTCCCATTGATTTAAATTTTTGTTATAGAATCCTTAAATACTCACTTTAAACCATATGCAGTGAGTTTTTCCTTTTTACAATATAATGAAATGGAAATAATAAGTTTCAATTTTTAAATTGTTTGGTTGTTGTTGTCGTCTTTGTATCCCCTAAAGAGTACAAGAAATTGAAATATCGTGATGCTCCCGATAATATTGGCTATGTTGATAATATTGGGTATGTTGGCTATATTGGTTATATTATATAGGCAAAATTGTCAATAATATTATAATAATATTGGCTATGTTGATTGCCAGCTCGGAGTATTAATCCTCTTCCGAGTGATCCAGTGAGTGAGTGAGTGATTCGAGTGAGTGTCCAGATAATGCATGGCGGCTGCAACAGCGGGGCCATCAGAGACATGATGAGAGTAAGCTCGACATCAGGGCAGTTTCCCCATTTTTTTATACTTTTTAACGCAATCAGCAGAAATTTTCTCAATCAGCAGTTTTAATCTTAGACGGAATTACAAGTTTTCTTAAGATTACTTAAAGAATTAAAAGTAGCAATAGATTTCCTTTTATTATAGAGTGATATTCTTTCAGCAATGTCCACAAAAAATCTGACATCACCTGAAAATTCATTTTCCATTTCGAAGTTACATTCAAAGCAAGTTGCTCTCACCCATTTTTTAAAGCCTATCGGAAATCGATCTTTTATAAATATACAAAAAAACCGATTTTATAAAAAGCATGCATCAAATCGAAATGTGGTACCTTCTTATCTTACATTAAAACAAATGATATATGTGTACTGGGCAGGGAAATGTCGAGAAATCGAACGATAAATTCTAAAATAATCGGGTGCCTCCTTTGAAAAGTGCTCTTTTAAATGTGTGGAGATGTATTTCTGAGTGAAGGTGTCAACAAGCCCCAGTTATTTATCGTCTTCTCCACTGATCTTGACGGATGATTAGGGACTGGGCCAAATCCTCTGACATCCCCGAATGATGGATGGACACAGGGGCCCGGGACCGCCCCATCCCCCTTGATTCCGCCCTGTGTTTCGAATGATAGTCGGCTTGTCGTTGTTGTTAACCCTTTTCAATCGAAGATAGAATGATCTCTTTCATCTGAAGTGTCTTAAAAGAAGATACTGGCAACCGCAAGTGAATGAAGGATGATGAACATTTTCATCGTCTTTATTTTGAGGAGAATTTTTAACTATTGGTACTTAAAATATAGTTCCTTAATTAACGATGTATATCTTAAAGATTTGCCTGTTTATTTTTATAGGATAAAATATTTTTTTTAAATTTAAAATAAATTGTGTTTAATGAGATTTATGCATGTATTAGGATGGTTTATCCCTCGTCATACTTAGCTACATGCCGTAAATTTCTACAATTCTTCTAAAAGAAAATTTTGCAACTTATACTTTTTACATTGCTTCTAAATCTATATCTCTCTTTCTACATTCATAAGTTTTTTTTTAAATTTATTTGTAAAATTTATTTTTAAATATTACGCAAGTCTACGGTTTTTGTTGTTTCTTATCCCACTTAGTCGACAACAACATCTAGACCCGCCCATGAACTAGAAGTCCATGAGCCCGTGAGTTCTCAAACAACGAAAAACCGCTCCAGAACAACCAAAATTCTTAAGCTCACGAGTCAGTCTATGGTTGTGATTTTCTTCGGGATTTTAGTATTATTAAAATAACTACTTTTGAGATGAATAAAAAATTAATAATAATAAGCATAAATTATCTTGTTAATGCCTAATTAAAGTATAAAGTAGAAGATCACAAAATATACGTATATGCTGTGTAGTGGGTGTTAGTTTGTTTGTGCGGCTAGATTTGGAAGCGGTCGAGTCACAAGAACACACATTTAAGAAAAACACACCACTTCAATTACAAGCGCACAAGTACGAGCACAACGCACTACAAAGATTAACATACAACAGACATTTAAAGACATATATTTAAGAAGGATTCCACTTCTAGCTCTCGGGATGAGAGCTCGTAACTAACGGCATCGCCTTTTTCCGTACGTCCTCTCTGTCGAGAGTCTGTATGACTACTGATGATTTCTTCTGTATGCCGCAAGGGCCGCTCTTGCAGTGTGTAGAACGAAACATGGTTGCGTAGGTGGAACCATGATTACAGCTGTTATTTACAACAAATATATACTTTTCTTTGCCTTGAGTGGTTCCATCAATTTTAAAGAAAAACTTTATCTAACTATTATTATTAACTACCAAAGTTTATGATAGCGTTGACGATAAAAGCGACAGTTAGTTAATGAATTTTTTCTCCTACGGATGATATTTGATAAAAATCAAATTGAAACATCATAATAAAAATTGTTGTCAATTATTGCTAATCCAGTTTCTGAAAAGCATTTTGAAATCTCAATCCTAAAAGTTTACAAAAGCACTGTGTATGTTCCCTTAGTTAATTTTAAATATAATTTTAATGAAATTGAATGTATCCCTAATTAAAATAATGCCATCTTAAATACATTTTTAATTAGAATTTCATTGCATTCTGCATTTGCTGCATTTGTACTACTTTTATATAAATGAAGTACGATTACTATATTTATTATTATTAATGGGCTTCCGGATATTAATAATTACATAGAGTTAAAAACTCTCTTCAGTTATTTTCGTTCAAAGAAAACGTTGCTGCATTTGTACAACTTTTATATAATTGAAGTACGATTAATATACACTCATGTCCATAAATTAAGGATAATGAAGTTCAGGCAAAGAAAGAGACAGAAGCAAAACAAATTTGACTTATTTGTAAAGTCTATTTATTAAACAAAAGGTAAAGAGCAAAAAGAGGCTATATGTTTGACATAATTAATAAAAATTGCAATGTTTACTCCCTGGAGCAAATTTCAAAAAGAACCTATTTACAAAAAACAGTATAACATGGTTAGTATGATGCTTAATATGGAATGTCTCCCGGACGATGCAATACATTTTACAACGCCTAGGCATGCTGAGTATCAAATTATCAATCTGATCTTGGGGAATATTACACCACTCATCAAGCAATGCCTCCGAAGTTCCGGTTGACAGGTGGGAGGGGGTTGGCGGGGCAATTCGTCGGCCAAGCATATCCCACACATGCTCTATTGGATTCAAGTCCGGTGAGTATGCTGGCCAATCCATACGGGTGATATCCTCAATTGAAGGCATTCGTCTACAATGTTTTCACGGTGAGGACGAGTGTTGTCATCCATAAACAGAAATTCAGCACCCATGGCGCCCTTGAAACAAACGTACATGTTGTTCCAGAATGACATCCCGATAGATGTGGCCTGTCATCGTTACACTCTGAACATGCAGGTCAGTTCTGGAACCAAGAATAATTCCTCCCTAAACGAGCCATCCTGCACCACCGTAACGGTGTCGTTCAATTGTGTTCTCTTGGTGGTAACGGGTACCTGGCGCTCTCCATATGAAAGTCCGGCGAGAAGCAGACTGCAAACTAAACCTGTACTCGTCGGAAAACATCACACCAGACCACTGTTGCGGGGTCCACAATGCATGCTCTCTACTCCAGGTTAATCGCAGGCGACAGTGAGTTGCGGTAAGTGGAACACATCTGACAGGCCTACGAGCATATAGACCAATGTGCCCTAAGCGTCTGTACACGGTCTGCCTTGAAACTGCCGTACCGGTAGCTGAAGAGAGCTGACGAGACAGGTCTGATGCTGTGCTCCGTCTGTTTCTTTTGGCAGTAACTGCTAAATACCGGTCCTCATTCGGCGTTGTAACACGGCGACCTGTGCTGTAACACCTACTCACATTACCATAATCTTGGAATCGTTGCCAAAGCCTGGAGATGACACTCTGGGAGATTCCAAGTTCCTCGGATACTTCCAGCTGGGTACGTCCACATTACAGTCGTCCGATAATTCTACCACGTAAAAAATCCTCCAAATGCTTCCTTTGTGCCATGACTATGCGGTTATTGCACTGAAAGGCTTTTAAAGCGCTTGTGAACAATTTTACTTCTTTGCCACCATTCCTTATATACCCCTCTCGTTCATTCTCGTCATTGTGATGTACTATCCGCGTCATCTGGTGGTTTCCTGTAATTTGCATATTCTTCTTCAAGATGTGTGTGATAATTCTACAGGTGAAATTTTTATTTTAGAGTTCAATTTCTGTGTGATTCTGAATTATCCTTAATTTATGGACATGAGTGTTTTATTCGGATTAATGGACTTCCGGATATTAATAATTACGTAGAGTTAAAAGTTATATTCTACGTAATTAATAATTACGTAGAGTTAAAAACTTTCTTGACTTACTTTCGTTCAAAGAAAACATTACAGCACGTTGAAAAGATTTAGATTTAATAATATTTGTATTGAATTGGTATTTCATTGTAACTAATAATTTTTCATAATTAATGATTGATTTCTTTTATTTTATTTGATATATCTTTTATGTATTTTCATTTGCGAAAACAGAAGTTATGGCTTAAATTTTTGCTAATGATATAAAATAAAACTTCATCTTGATTTTAATTTTTGACTCATTATAAAATATTTAATGATTAAGAAAATTTAATGTTCGTTTTTCATTTATAGCAGTCTTGTAAGAATTACAATTTTTTAAAAAATACTTGAAACATTTATTTTTTATTCATTTTTTGTTCATTTTTCAATTGAATGAAATTTTAATTAAACAATAAAATGTACCTGCTCTTTTCATACTTTCTTTACATTTCCTTTTGGAAAAATTACAGTAAAAAGGATAAAAGGATTTTAATTTCTTTGATAAAAGGTGAAAAATTCCTAGAATTCAGCAATTCCTTTTTAATACCTGAAAATGTATCTAAAATAAAAGAAAACCTGATAATTATTATGTTGAACAATAAAACAAACTCTTCTTTTTTTTGTTTGAAAAAAATTTTTTTTTTTACCGATTGGTTATTACAAAATAAATGCGAGTACTTCTAAGAACACAATCTAAATTTACTGTTATTTTATGGCGAAATACTCGTGTTCTTTTTGATTTTTTTTCCAACTTTTTATTTCGAATATTGTAAAAAGTTGCATATTTCTATAAAAAATTATCTTCAAATTCTTAATTAGAAGAATTCCTTTTTGTTAATCCTAAGCTAGTCCCTTTTTCAAGCATGGTTAATATGATTTTAATATTACGCTGTAGTACAAAATATAATTCCGTTTTTCTAAAAAAAAAGTTTTTTCCATAACAAGTGGAATCCAATAAACTATTTATTTTATGGATAAAAATGCATACCATTTATGTTATTTAATTTTTGTAATGGTATACATACCATATACCATTATATCATTTATTAAAAGAAGTTTTCTTCATAACAAGTGTAATACAATACACTATTTATATCATGGACAAAAATACATACCATTTATATCATTTAATTTTTGTATTGGTATACATACCATTTAATGCCATTATATCGTTAATCAAAAAAATGTTCTTCATAAAAAGTGGAATCCAATAAACTATCTATATTATAGATAAAAATACATACCCTTTAATACCATTTATATCATTTAATTTTTTTAATGGTATACATACCATTTAATACCATTATATCATTTATTAAAAGTTTTCTTCATAACAAGTGGAGCACAATAAACTATTTATATTATTGATAAAAATACATACCATTTATATCATTTATATTAATTAATTTTTTGTAATGGTATACCTGCCATTTAACATCATTATATCTTTAATTAAAAAAAGTTTTCTTCATAAAAAGTGTAATCCACTACACTATCTATATTATAGATAAAAATACATACCATTTAATACTATTTATATCATTTAATTTTTGTAATGGTGTACGTACTATTTAATACCCTTATAACATTAATTAAAAGAATTTTTCTTCATAAAAAGTGGAATCCAATAAACTATTTTTATTATGGATAAAATTACATACTATTTAATAGTATTTATATCATTTAATTTTTATAATGGTATACAAACTATTTAATACCACTATATCATTAATTCAAAAATTTTTCTTCATAACAAATGGAACACAATAAGCTTTTTATATTATGGATAAAAAATACATACCATTTATATCATTTAATTTTTAACTGAAAACCAGTTTGTAGATTATAAAACATTCTGAAATTTGATCTGTTACAAGTGCTTGGCTTCCATTTTAAAGTTATTGTCTTACAGAATGAATGAATCATTGCATACTTAATGCTCTCCATATTTTTCCAAGCTGTTTCATGGCACGAACCCATTTTTTTTGCAGGAATATCTCTTCCAAATTTATGGCCGCCATCATTCGAAATCGTTTGGGGAAACCCTCGACTCCTGTCATAAATCAGAATTGAGTTAAGATTTTTTTTTTTTTTTTTTAATCTCGGGACTTTCCTATACTCACGTAGAGTCTTAAGAACACAAAAGAATAATCTCACCTCATTTATTCAATCGAAATTTATTCAATAAGAAAATTGTGATAAAATGGGATAATGAGAAAAACTGGAGAGTTTTTATTCATTCCTCAAATCCTTTTTCGGCTCATTGCATCTCATAAATATTGTTCTTCATTTGTCATTAACTTATAGAGAACGGACTAAATAAATCTTTAATATTATTGATTAAAACTTTATGTAGTCGATCCCATATGAATAGTATTTTACAGTTTTATGAGTATCGTTTATTAAAAAGCTTATTCTAAATGCAATATTAAAGCAAGAAGTTTGAATCTGAGAAATATATGGATATAAATATTTTTATATATTTCATATTGATGTTTTTACTAATCCCCATGGTGCAGGAAAGCCTACACCAGGTCCAATAGACCCTGTCGCAGGCGACTGGTTCATGGCTAAGGGTAATATGCAGCTTCACTTTAGCGAGGAACCACGAGGGCTAAAGACTGACTAAACCTCAAGACAACTCTCTACGATCCTATTAGACCGGCACCTACGGTTTAAAGCAGATTCCCAACTGTTACAAACATCCACGGCACCACAGGGACTCGAACTCGGTGGTCACCCATGTGGCACGAGCTCCAGAGCGCTAGACATTCATATACGTTATAATTAAATTTGAAAGTCTTAGTTGCAGATTAGCAAAGGTAATTCCACTGACTCTGTTAATTAACCAATGTACAAAAAAAATTGAAAACGTTATGGTCTATATTGCAATACGTGAATAACGAGAATGGCAGATACGTAGCAACTGCAGTAATTACTATACAATATAGCACTGTAACTGCAGTGATATATTATGCTGCAGTGCTTGCAGTGTATATTGTGCTGCAGCGCTTGCAGTGCATAGTATTTACTATATTGTATATAATGTACTTCATCAACGCTATTGGACAAATTTATTTCTTTAGGAAGGTTTTTCATGAGTAACTGTTTCATTTTTGTGTGTTGTATGGGATAAAGCCAAAACTATTGTCACTGCGTAGCTTAAATATTGGAGATGGTAATGTTTAGAGGAGTTATTACAATCATGAAATTGCAAAATTGTTTGGAGAAAGGATATCATAAACTATATAAAGTTAAAGAAAATTCAATGTCCAAGAAACATAGAAAGAATGGATGGTAGGAGACGCATAAAGAAGATTTTCCATGGGGCCAGGGCCAAAAAATAGATGGATTGATGAAGTGGAAAAGGATCTGAAGAACCTAAAGATCACAAATTGGAAAACCAAAGCTCGAGGCAGGCGACTTTGGAATCGTATTCTCAGGGAGACCATGGTCCAACATGGACTGTAGTGCCGGGGAATTAGTTAGTTAGCTTAAATATCGATATGAGTAGCAATATAAGGTCCGTCACTGTCATCATCAAGTCTTTTTATTTCTGAAAGTTATGATAGCAAAGCAATCTACTAGCTAGATTGGATCTATGCACTCTTACATTGTTGTCTCACTTAGTTGTACACGTTTCCACTGTACCACGAGTGAGCAATATATAATTTAATATTAAATTTAATCATTTTATAGTTTCTTCGCTTTAAAATGTTTTTAAATGGGCTTCCATTACTATTAAATTACTTCCTTGAAGAATAATTGTTTCGAAGGAAAAATTTAAATGTGGAGAACTTTCACATGTCATTGAAGTTTTAAAACACCCTTATCTCAGTTACATGAAAACAAGCAATAATAAAGATATCGTGTAATATTATAACACTCTATACTTATAGATTATGTAATTGCAGTTCTACTTTATAATTCCAGCCATTAATAACCATGCCGTATAGTCAGAAATTATCATATTCCTTTCTATGGATCTGCTATCCTTTATATCTCACTTATGCACAAAAAAATTGTTGTTTCCAGTTTATAATTTTTTTAAATAAAAGTTTTGCATTAAGTTGCTGATCGATTTTGTTCATCTTGTTCGCATTTATAAGTTTGGAAGGGTTTTTCGATAACCTTTTCTTAACAACTGGATCCTTTAGAAGACACTGCTTTGTTTTCGACTTTTTCTGTTATTATGATTACAATCAACTAACTGTGTTAGGATCTGCCAGTAGACAGACGGCCTTGGCCCAACATAGGTTTGTTACGCCAATGAAGAAGTGTGTCAGGAATAATTGAATAAAGATAACATATAATCCTTTCATTGTTTATGATAACCTTATTAGCTATCTTACAAATTCTGTGTAGTTATTTTTTATAGCTTTAATATTTTGAATTATCGTTCATCTTTATAGCTAATAATTTTTTTATTTTTATTTTTACTTATAAACTTCAGACATACTCGATTGAAGAGCTGGTATTTAAAATAATGAAATATATGATGATGCAAATATGGAGTTGTTTGGCACATATAAGTAGCAAAATTTGGCTTGTATGATACTTTAAGGAAAGTTTCATTTAGGTATAATTCTTCACTCAGATGTACTCTCAAATTATGCACAGTATCCATAACTAATATGCATTATTTATAGGACTCATTTAAATAACAATATTTCTAAATTCTGTGCAGTTATTTTTTATAGCTTTCTTCTTCTTCATTGGTGCAACAACTCACAGTCATCATGGTCATCACAGACCCATAGCCATCATGGTGGACCAAGGCCTACTGACAGATTTCGAAATAGGAGATGTTTTCTTAATACAGGGTAGGGTTGCCAATTCATCGGATTGACACCACCAGGGACTTGAACCCGAAACTTGTGGCGCCGAGTGCCAAAGCTCCTAGTCACTCGGGCATCAGGCCCGTTTTATGATTTTAATATTTTGAATTATTTCTCATTTCTATAATTAATAATTTTTTTATTTTTACATATAAACCTCAGACAAACTCGATTGAAGAACTGTTATTTAAAACAATGAAGGGTATAATACAACTATGGAGTTGTTTGACACGTATAAGTAGCAAAATTGGAGATCGTTTGAGACTTTCAAAGTTTCAGTTTGGAAAGTTTCAGTTTGGTATAATTCTTCACTCAGATATATTCTCAAAATATTCACACTATCCATGACTAACATGCATTATTCATAGGGCTCATTTAAATAACAATATTTAACGTTAACGAAAAGTTAGTTGAAAATTCCTAACGAAAATAATGGAAGGATATTCTTCGGTGGCATACTTGTCAGTTTCCCGAGTTAAATTTCAACCCCTCAGGTCAACTCGAATTCAAGTACCCAACACACGTCAGATAAAAGAGCTCTAATGAGCGACACATCAAACGAATCAGCTTCACCTGTGAGTCCCCGAGGTAACTTTTCGAACCCCTGCCCCACCCCCAGTTCCATTTCGCGACGAAATGTTGTAATTTGCAGACGATCGAACTTGTGCAAAGTCTTTTAATCAACGTTTTGCGGCAGTCAAGAGTAATTCGTCGGGGAGTTATTAAATAAACTGTCGGTGAATTAAACGCCCCGGCTTCGTTGGGGGGGGGGCATTTGGAACGGAAATCTTTCGGAAGTGGATGGGCGTTTCCTCTGTGTCAGTGGGGGTTGGCGGAAGTCAAGATCTTTTCAATATTTTTCAAGTGAATTAGAGATTCTATCTGAAGAGATTTTACCACAAATCTTTATGTAGCGGAACACTTGGATCATATTGTACCGATATTTTTATTTTTGCCCACGTACAATTTTTTTTCGTGCACTAAACTAAACGCGAAGCTTTTAAAAGTAAGTAATATTCATTAAATTTTTACATGCAACATAACAGCACATAAGATAGAAGGAAAAATAATAATAATAATAAGTAACATGCAATAATAGAAATAAAATAAATAAAGTAACATTTAAAGCTTAGATGTAAAAACATTTAGTAGGAAGAAACATTAAGACATAAGAAGAGATTTCACGACAAATCTTTATGTTTCAGAATACTTGGATTATATTGTACTAATATTTTAAATTTTTACATGAAACGATATATTGAAGACAGAAGATAGAATGAAAAAATTAATAACAAATAAAATATAATAATCAAAAGAAATAATAAAAATAGAATAAAAATTTAAGTAGTACATAAAGAATACATATAAACAACATTTAGAAGGAAAAAACACTTCGACATCAGAAGAGATTTTATAACAAATCTTTATGCAGTGGAATACTTGGATTATATTGTACCAATGGTTTTTTATTCATTTACCCACATACAATTTTTTTCGTGCACTACTGCACTACACTAAATGTGAAGTTTATAGAAGTAAATAATATTGATCAAATTTTTTCTTCAATATAACGATACATCGAAGATATAAGATAGAGTGAAAAAAAAATAATAATAAATAAAATAAATAATAACCCCAATAAAGTAAAATTTAAAATAGCATATAGAGCTTACATATAAAAACCATTTAGAAGGAAAAAACATTAAAACATCAGAAAAGATTTCATGGCAAATCTTTACATAGCGGAATATGTTGTACTAATATTTTTAGTCATTTACTCGTACAATTTTTCGCGCACTATTGCACTACACACTAAACGCGAAGTTTATAAATTAAGTAATTTTCATTAAAGTTTTTACATGTAATATAGCAATACATCGAAGACATGAGATAGAATGAAAAAATAATAATAATAAATAAAAATATAATAACAAAAATAAAATAAATAATAATCAAAATAAAATAAAATTACAGTAGTATATAAAGCTTACATATAAAAGCATATAAAAGGGAAAAACATTAATACAACAGAAGAGATTTTTACAACAAATCTTTATGTAGCGGAATACTTGGATTATATTGTACTAATATTTTTTATGTACCATGTACAATTTTTTTGTACACTACACTAAACGTGAAGCTTATAAAAGTATGTAATATTCATTAAATTTTTACATGCACTATAACGATACATTAAAGACACAAGATAGAATGAAATAATATTAATAATAAATCAAATAAATAATAACCAAATAAAATAAAACTTATAAAAGCATATAAAGCTTACATATAAAAAAAAAAACATTTAGAAAGAAAAAACATTAGAAACCTTTAACAATATAAAGAAAAGGGCCATTTTTGTTCTATATGTAAATACGAGATATTTTGTCTTGAAATTCCTTCCGAAATTATTTTTATTTTTCTGTTAAAACTAATATCCTTTTCTAAGGAAGTGATAAACGAGATTCTTCATTTAAAAATAGGAAGTTATTTATGATAAAAATAATTTTTGAGTCACTGCCAACTCTCAGTATCACATAAAAATATTTTAAAATATGTTACATATAAATTTGTACCATCTTTTACTGTCATTCAATTTGTATTGTAGCATTTTTTCTCACTGCAAGAATTTTGGCATTTCATTCCCAGGAGAGAGATATGTATATTCTTTGAGAAAGACATAGAGCCAAGTACATAATAACAAACTTTCACTCAAATTTAATATCAGATAAGCAGTGTTTGGGTTAATTATATTATGTGAAATTAGTGTTTTGCACTAATGAGATCAACACTCAAATCTGATGGCAGATATTCGACATGATGTATAATGAGACTCAGAAAATTAGCGAATGTCTGTGTGACCTTCACAGGTTGAAACAACTGCAGATTGAATACGAACTATATCATGAGCTGTTCCATCCTGATTGGTGATAGATTATGAGCTGAAAATGTCTACTCAATGCAATGGAAGCTGACCCCTCACCCTCTTGATGATTTTCTTCAAGGAAATGTTTGAGAAGAAAGGAGAGGGTTGCTATGAGTTGACCAGAAATGCTGTTTTTTCCTCTGAAGTGACTGAATAAGCCGGAATTTCCGCCTGTTTTTCAAAGTGAGCCGTTTGTGGTTTCATGTATCACGCCATGTGATAATTAATATCTACCGCAGATCAGACAATTAGATTCGACTCGTAATTGTAAACTCGGGAACTCTGAAAATCTCCGACTTTGGAGTGAACTGCCTTTGTGAAACAAAATATCTTTAATTTTCATTTTTCATATAAATAGAGTTCTGTATATATATTTGCTGTTTGTAAATAAAATTAAAGTGTTCCCGTGAACCTGAAAGTGGCCTCTTCTTGAAGCCGCTATAGGTCTAATATAGGCAGAAACGTTACAGTATTAAGAAGTCGATCAGAGCTAATTAAATTAAAATAACTAATTAATCTAATTACTTTTAAATTATTTATAAATGGCATTTTAATTAAAGTAACTAATTATATGGAATACCTTTTGCTACTTTATATTAATCTTAATGAAGTTAGCGATGAACTAGTCTACGCTCGAAGAAAAAAATCCCAAACTATACATTAAAACACCAGCAATCAAGAATTTCAGCAAAAACTGAACAAGTACGATAACAAGCTCTATTAGGAAAGTCAGTTTCGAGAGCCACTACCGGGGCATCGTTACCCACATCTGCCACTCTCTAAGGTGAAAAAAAAAACTAATAATCGAAAAACACCTGAGTCGATATCTGTCATGGTTTTTTCATCAAGTTTGAAATTATTTTCTTTTAGATTTTTTCGAGCTAATGGAATTTTTTTTTCAGTGACCCCTGTGAACTCATTAAAAGAAGTTTAATAAACCCCTAACGACTTTGTTTTTGTACTAATTGCAAAAAAAAAAAAAAAAAGTTGGCAGCAATAAAAAAAAAAAAAATGAAGATTAATGTACATAAAGTTATAAAAATGTCTTACACCCTTACATGTAGCTTCAATTTAGTACCCCTTTCGCTTAGAATAGTCTGACTAATAAGCCGAATTTGTAGGTCGTACTTTCGCTTAGAGTGAAAACTGTTACAAATTATCAAAAGTTCTCCTTCTGTTTTATATCAAATTGGCGAAAAATTTTACGAAATTAAAAAAAAATGAATCTATAAAATCTATGTTACAGAGTTAGCAGATATACAGAATTCTTCTTCTTCAATTGCGCAACGCTGCTTGATGGCCGAGCGACTAACTCTCTGGCCTTTATTACTACAGGCTTCAGGTTCTCATTCTAGCATGGATGTTTGTTAATGGTTCGGAATTCCCATTAAACTGTAAGTCCCGGCCTAATTAGCCCAAGGTGTGCACAAAAAGATTATAGAGCGACAAATCAAATCAACAGCTCCACAGCAGCAGCAGATTTAAAGACAGGAGATGATTTCCTTTCACGGGGTAGGTCTGTCAGCCTTACAACCATATTAGACTGGAAACTACGGTTTAAAGGGGATTCCGAAGTACTACATACATCCATGGCGCAAAAATACCCATCGAACCCAAAACCATGTGGCCGCGACTGCCACAGGTTTTGGGTTCGATGGGTATTTTTGCGCCATGGATCTAGCCGAGGGACTAGAGCGCTAGTCAGTCCTCCAGCAAGCCTGATATACAGAATTAGCAGGTTATAACTATTTTTGATAAAGAATAAACAAAGGATATATCAAATATGAAAGAAAAAAGCATAAAATTGCGAATAATTAAAAACCTGTGCAGTAAAAAATTGTTTTGAAACACTAAAGAATTGTTTTGTACATCTCTAAACATAGTAAGTATTTTCGCATATAATTATTTTTCGAAATTATTTAATCTTGTTAAAACTAAAAAAAATAAAAAATAAATTCGAGTAATCAGAGGGATGAAATATATGGATTTTTTTTCTCTATCTTTGTTATACCATTAATTGTGTTCCTTACTTACAGTATTAAATTTAAATTCCTACATTTTTGTATTCTAAAAATGTAATTCATTAGGTTTTTCTCAATTAGAAAATACCTTATAGCTATTAAAAGCAAATAAACTATATTAATTCTAATTGACTATCCAAATATTTATTTAACTATTCATAGATTTTTAATGTTTCTTGCAATTTAATTACAAAATTACATTAACAACTTTAATTTTTGCTGTAAAACCACATAGACTGTTTTCCCTGTTTTGCTTAAAAATTGTGTAGTTTCTACGTATATATGTTTATTTATAATTTTTCTTGCAGCATTTGAATATTTACATTTGAAAGCAATTATTTATTTTATGGATTTAGAAAGACTCAAAAATTAAATAAGTTGCTGCGTGTATCTAAAATGTCATAAAATCTAGGATAAAAGATGCATGTTTATTTAATAAAAGCAAAAATTCATAGATAATTGCTTTTAAATTAAATTAAATTATCTAATTACTTCTTAACTATTCAAAAAAAAGACCAGTGAAATGTGAAATATAATAAAATTTCAAAGAATGAAACTATTTGAATACAATTTATCATATTTAAAAATCTGTGTTTAATTTATTTTCTTTCTTATTCAAATTCAAATCATTTTAAATTCTTCAGAACAAAAATAATGTAAATGATGTTTTGCTTTTTATAATCACATTTAAAAAATGAAACATAATGTAGATAATTTTACGTAGTTGTCTGTAGATATGTCAGATATCTTTTATATAAAGATGTAAAATCAAACAATAAAAGTCTTTCATCTGTTACAAAAAGGTTAAAGTTAATTTTATTTTTAAAAGTTGAACACATTTTTATTTTAAATTTAATTTTTTTTTAGAATTAAGAGGAAATGAATTCGTACCTTGAGTAAGATACTGTGCAAAATTTAATGTAAAAACATTAATTTTTAATCTAATTATGTATTTTTTTATCATTCATTCGACACTTTATAAATGTGAAATAAATAGTTTATAAATGTGAAAGAGAAGAAAGTATGATTTATGAACGAATATGAAGAAGGAAGAAGAATTGTTTTAATCAGAATTAGAATTAAAACGCGACCAATTGGCTTACGTGACATTTTACTAAATTCGACAAGACTGCATTGATTCTATTTTTAAAAACTATTTAAAGCTTCAAGAATATAAGGCTAAAAAAATTAAAAACATACTTGTCAAAAGGGTTTAGTTCGATTATTAATTCGTTTTCATAAAATGATATATATATATAGAGAGAGAGATTGAAAATTCATATATATAGCATATTAATTTACTCATGTATATAAATATATCTATATCTATCTATCTATCTATATCTAAAAAAAAAAAAAGTATAATACAGATGGATAATTACAGAATTATATGGACCTATTGTTACCTGACCTACCTTATCTAATATTGCCTGATGGCCGAGTGGCTAAGGCTCTGGCGCTCGGTGCCACAGGTTTCAGGTTAAAATCTCGGCGGTGCCATAAATGTTTGTAGTGGTTCAGAATTAACTTTAAGCCGTATGTCCCTGTATAATATTAATGTAGGGCTGGCAACCCTAACCCCGTAAAAAGAAACATCTTCTGTATCAAAATCTGTCAATAGGCAGATGACCTTGGCCTATCATGGGACTGTTGCTCCAATGATGGTGATGAGATCTATCTTTGACTACTTTTCTGGTTCAGAATATCCTTACTCTTATTATGGAATTATGTTGCCTTTATACGTAATAATATTTTAAAACAGACAATAGATCTTTGGAATATGGCTTTTTAGTGGACATTAAAGAATTTGCCATAATGAATACTTATAAAACTACAGCAAATTTTATTCATAAACTGTATTATTAAATGAATTAAGAGCCCCAAATTGGAGATAATTTTTATTTGCAAAGAAAATCAATGATAGTGCATACAAATCTATTTGAAAAGATTGTTATCTGAACTGTTAAATCCTTTTATAAAAATCTTAATTTAGCTAATTCGGAATTTATCACGGAGCTATCAAATCCACTCGTAACAGTTTTTTTTTTTTTTAGTTTCCAGACCTAAGCAATCTGTACCTGATGTTAATTAAACATTAACATAAAGAAGTACGTGAACGAAAAGTAATTAAATCAGCAGTAGAATAACATAAAAATTACTCGAATATTTCGAATACTCTGTCGCCATTTTTTTTTTCTTGTTCCAACAATTTTTGCCGTCTGCTACTGTAATTCACGATTGAATTTTTTTTCTCTTTCAGACTAAAATAGTTTTCCTAGAAAATAATCTTTATTAATTTTTTTTTTTTCATTTTCTTTCAGAACAAAAATAATAGATTCAAAAGTATTATTTTCTCTAAACTAACAATGTAAATCAAATCAAAAAGAATTTTATTGATGAAAGGTTTTATTTACTGTGTGACTGTGCAAATTTGCAAAGAGACATTTATTATTACATTTGATTATTAATTATCGTTTTTAAACACTTACAAAATTGTTTAAAATGGCTTTAGTAATATTTTTAATAATTTATTTATTATAATTTTTAATACTAATTAATTATAATTACTAATAAACTAAAATAATTATTATAAATTGTTCTGTTTTAATTAAACAAAAACAATTTTCTGTCTCGCAAGTGTCTGGTTGTTACTACCTGAGTGCCATCTGGTGGCTTAAATGAAAAATTTTCTTTAATTTAAAGTTAAATGTCAATAAATTAATTTAATTAATGTTAGTTGTTAAAATAAAAATTAATTGTTTCAAATAGTCAATTTTTGAAGTTTATGTGATTGTTTTCTTTTTTAATGCATTCTTTGTTTCTTTCAAATATTCTATTATGAGGTTTGTTTATATTTTATTTTAAAATTTTTTTTCTATTTTTAAGTATTACCATAATTTTTTTCTTGACAATTTGATAAACCGCATTTCTTAATTGTTATCAATGTCCATCTGCCATTGAGATTTCTTCTTGATTATTTACCCCCCTTTATTTTCCTAATAAAATTTACTAAAAACTAAAAATCATCTAAATCTCAAAAATATTCTCATTCATTATTTTTTATGAATGTGTTTTAATAGAAATTAATACCAATAATGAAAATAAAGTGAATTGTAAATTTAAGATGATGGATATATTCAATAATGATAGGAAGAATCATGAAAAATATTAAGATTCCAAGAATAAAAACAAATATTTGATTTTCTGCAGCCGAATAGCTACTCAGTTGGTTTGAAAAAAGAAAATAGTTTAAAGTTAGTGCTGTGGGGTCAGTAAGGTAGAGAGTCTTTCTGCTAAAACTAACTAGCTCCAGATATTCCCCTTTCTTAAATAAATTACTCATAGATAGTGAGGTTAGAGGATAAGGATCTTTATTTTAATTAGTGGTATTGTAGTTTTGTGCTTATTAGTGAATGTAACAATTTAATTTTGTATTTAAGGTTTGTATTATGGTAAATTTTTATTTTTATTGCCCAAGTCTCCCAAGGAAACCAATGGGGTGTGGCCAAGTCAATTTTACAGTACATTCATTCAGACAGAATAAATGACATTCGACAGAATAAAGGAAATAAATAGAGAGTTTTTGCATACCGTATTTTGGACGTCCGTTAGCTTTTTCTCCCTAACGCGCATGCTCCTAGGAAACATTATTACAGATACGCATGCGCAATATCCTATGAGCATGCGCGCTAGGGAGAAAAAGCTAACGGACGTCCAAAATACGGTATGCAAAAACTCTCCAATAACTAGTCACCTCAGAAAAAAATGGTAATATTATAATTTAAGATGAAGGAAGGTCAATCATTGCGGATTTACATAAAATGAATAGTATGGTAATGAACACAAAATATTGTTTTGGTTTCTGCCAATTAGTGCTTCATTATAAAATACTGTCCGACTCGTAGAATCTTGATAACAGACGCAACTAGCAAGTAGGATGGCTAAGGTTCCATTACAATCAATGCTTTCAAAATTCTACCTTCAGAATATATCGAATGCCTTTTAAACTGTACAAATGCCTACTGAATGCCTTTAAACTGTACAAATAAGCTCCTCGCATAGACAACCATATACTGCTGGGAGTGTTTTTAGTTATCTAACTTGTAACACGCAAATGCCTTACATTCTAAAAGACTTTTTTAAAGAAATGCCCTCGCCCTCGATATCCAACTCTCCTTATATATGTATATATTCTTCTTAAATGCCGTGAAGCGCCATGGTGGGACAAGGCTTTCTGCCTGCTGGCAGAATTCCGAAACATGAGATGTTGTTTTTCTTTTTACGGGGTAAGGTTGTCAGCCCTACGTCCAACGCTCTATAGTCACAATAGACTGAAACCTATTGTTTAGGTGGTTTCCGAACCACTATGGATATTTATGGATATTTATACATCCTGTTTATGGATGGATAACATCCATCCATAAACAACATATAAACATCCATTCCACTACAAACATCCATCCAAAATCCTATAAGCATCCCTACTTCCATCCATAAACATCCATCCCACATCGATTCATCCATCCATAAACATCCATCCTACATCGATTCATCCATCCATAAACATCCATCCTACCGATTCATCCATCCATAAACATCCATCCTACATCTCCATCCAACATCCAAACGATTCATCCATCCATAAACATCCATCCAACATCGATTCATCCATCCATAAACATCCATCCAACATCCAAAACATCCGAGACTCAAGTCCCAAAACATGTGGCACCGAGTGTCAGTCTTCCATCAGAGAATATATTACATCTCTTGGTCTCTGTATATATATATACAGAGACCAAGAAACAGACAGATAGAATATATATATATATATAATCTTTTACATTTCAATTTAATACGTAGATAAATTTAGAAGTCGTTTAAGTCAGAAGCCTAGATACATTTGAAACTAAACTTTGTTGTTTTGTGCAACCTTTTTTTCGGTCAGAATCTCTGATTAGTTGTAGTTAAAGAAGACAAGCAAGAAAGGAAGCTTGCATCTCAACTTTTCTCCACCGAGAGATCAAATTGAATTCCCTCTTTGTTCCAGTGGAATGGAAGTGACAGATTTCCGACATCTTCTTTCATTAGACGTCGCGTATAACAAATTGCTTGGGTCGCGTAAAATTCAATCTCTTACGGTTTAGTGAAAGGAACGTATTTTTTTTCGATAACTTCGTTTTTGTGTTTGTCAGAGTGCAAAGATTAAATCAGACAATTCTTTGGGAAAAAAACGCAAATAGGTGAGAGTGGTTGTGACGACTGTTGTATGAGAAGGATTTATAACAAAATGTTTAAAACATTCTTTCCAAAATAACTTTTCAAGATTTGGCGAAATTTTTTGCAGAAGAATATTATATATAGTAACCCTAACTATCTTGATGTGGCTAATAGATTCATGTTTGGCTTAATTTACCACAGGGGAAACCAATCCCTGCCCGCCTTGAACATTTTTCCTGCCCCTAAGATTTATCACACTTTTAAAAAAATATATTTATTTTATATTGGCCAAAGCAGTGAAAACCAATGTTAAAAAAATACATTATGTGTGCATCCATATATTCAAAAATGAACTGTCGAAATTATGAGAAAAAAAGAACTTTGATGTTAAAATAATATACTTGCGAATATAAGGACAGATATTGCCTGTTTTATTCATGAGTTTACAGTTATGAGTTAGCAGAATAATTCAATTATATTCTGCAACTCATGGTGCCGCGCATCTTGGAACCTCTAATATAATAGGTTCTCTGTTTTTACTTTGTGACCTCAGACGCAAAGTTGTTAGTGCTTTTGGTTCAACTTACACTTGCGAATCGTTTTTTTTTTTTTTCGAAAATTAAATTTACCAAATACAAAAAACACACTCAAAACATAACGGACACCAACTGCAGCACCAATGGCGATGTGCAAATACCGAAATTGAGATCGATTTGCAAAAGCTAAGTGAAAGTTTCGTAATTCGTTATATTTATATATTTTCCATATTCGTTATATTTATATATTTTCTATATTTCATTTTTAGTGTTACTATTTCTTTACAATGTGCTGTTAGTATCATTATTATTATGTTATCTATGTTTTCATGTAAGAATAATAGTAAACACAATAATAATAACTCATTATGTTTCAATTTTTCACTCCGAAAAATGTCTGCAGTGTGTCTAAATCTAATAAGGGGATATAATTTTATATGCTGCCCGCGGAGTTAGATGCATTTCCAAAGTGGCCTGCAAGATCATTTGGGTTGGGCACCCCTGCTTTAGATAAATTCCCTTTTTTATTTTATTTTAATATAGTAATTCTGTATGTACTTCCAGAAAAGTTATTATGAAAGGAAAATGCATCATTAACCTTCAGTCTCCCCCTCATCATCATTATTACATTTTTTTTTTTTTAATTTAATCACTACTTTGCATGTTTAAAATGCATATAATTTTAGCATAAGTACTGATTTTTTATATACCAACTCTTCGTTGTGTAGAAGAAATGTCTTCGTGTTATTAAAAGTATTCCGAACCCATGCATAAAATAGCCATCTTTCACTGTAACCGTTGAACTCCGAGAATATTCAACTAGCTCCCTCGATGATGAATGAAAGAACTTTTTGCATCTGCTTCTTCTAACAAGATCCGAGAAAGATTACCAACATGACTCGGAAAGTTCTCCCTCTCATGCTTAATTCTGCTTTGGTCTTTCCGGTTTTTTTTTTTTTTTTAATTTGGGGTGGAATAAGGTTCACTCTCCTCTCTTCTTCTAACTTTTAGTACATTCCCCCTCCTCGGTTTTCCCTATTGATGATTCTAATTTTTTTATTCCCTTCGTATATTTGTTCTTTTGTAGAAAAAAAAACTCGACTCTCTTAGTCACAGAAAGGGAGAGAAGTTTTTAAAAGTAAAATCAATTTTTTAAGATTAGGAAGATAATTGAATGCAGTTTCGAGAAAAACATCAGAGGGAGACTGTTTCGTGGTAAATTGTATTGCTTTTTAGATGTATTTTATTGATGCTACAAAAAGCATACTGAAATTAGTGAAATATTGATGTTGTTGTCATATCCCCTGAAGAGTACAAGGGAATCAAATATTGTGGTGCTCTAGAATAATATTGGCTATGCTGATTGCCAGCTCGGGCTATAAATACTCTTTCGTAGAATGGTCCGAACAATGTATGACGGCTGCAACAGCTGGGCAATCAAAGACATGATGAGGGAGTAAGCTCGACATCAGTGCAGTTGCCATATTTTTTTTGATATTTTTTAAATCCATCAGCAGAAATTTTCATATTTTTGTGGTGCTTCATCCTTAATCTTGTGACAGTAGTAGCTGAGTGAGATATTAGATAGTTTAAATTCCCCAAAACTTTCTGTTGATATCATAAATTAGCCGTTTACTAAATTTGTGAACAAAAGTATGTACAATTCTTTGGGTTTTTTTTTTTTTTTTTTTTTATTATTATTAATTAAATTCGCTTTTACTGTTTTATTTTTAAAATTACATTTTATGTTGCTATATGCTTTTTAAATCCCACACACTCAATTTCAGTAATTGATATAGGCTGCCAATAGAAAAAAAAAAAATCACTACTAACTTTTAAATACGTGCAAAGAGATCACCGAGGAAAGGAATGTTTTAAAAAAGTGGCGTAATAAAAAAACATTTTCCAATTTTAACATAGGAAATAAGTTATGATGTCCTTGAGTCACTCTTATAATTTTAAAACTACTAGGCGATGCAATATAAAATAAAAAGTTCATTTTATGACTTCTCTTTTAAATAAAAGATTCCTCCAAAACTTGTCTATTGAAAAGAAATTTAAATTTTTTGTATTTTAGAGTATTTACAAATAATAACTCAAGTCCATGATTTTTGGAAGATGAAACAAGAGATATTTTCTTTTTTTCACATGGCAAATCAGCTTGTGTACCAGCCCCTTTGTAATGAACTCCTATGAATCAAGCCCTATAAATTTTAAAACATTGGACTTTGCAATACAAAGTAAATGTTGATTTATGACTTCTCTCTTTTAAATAAACGATTCCACAAATTTGTCGTTGTAAAAGGCAAATTTACATTTTTGTATTTTAAAGTATTTGCATATAGTCTAACTTCCTGGCACCTACAATATGTTGGACCATGGCCGTCAACCTCCTGTCAGATTCCTAAGCAAGAGATGTTTTTTTTTTACACTGGGTAGAATTGTCAGCCCTGTCAGTAATCAGCCCCATTTCCATGTAGGAAATAAGTTATGCTCTCCTGTGAGTCATGTGACCTGATGGCCAATTGGCTAACGCTCTGGCCAATGGCTTTGGTAACACAGGCTTCAGGTACGAGTCCTGGCGGTGGCAGGGATGTTTCCTAGTAGTTCGGAATCCACATCAAGCTATAGTCTAAAGTGTGTAAAAAATAACCGTAGAGCTGACACACTAAACCTGTGAATCACACCCTGTAATTTTTAAACTACTAGGCTATGCTATATAAAAGGAAATGTTTATTTATGACATCTTTTTTTTTAAATAAAAGATTCCATAAAAATTGTTTGTAGTAATGGGTAAATTTACGTTTATTTTTTGAATTTTAAAATTTCTGCTAATAATAACTAGCTAACTCCTGGCACTACAATCCATGTTTGGACCATGGCCGTCTGCCTACTTGCAGATTCCGAAGAATCTACTGGAAATGTTTTCTTTTTACGAGGTAGTATTGTCAGTCCTACAGCCATATTAGACGGGGACCTACAATTTAAAGTGGATTTCGAACCACTAAAAACATCCATGACACCGCCAGGATTCTAACTCGAAACATGTGATACCGAATGTCAGACACTCGGCCATCAGGCCCTTTTGGTACCAAAATACCTATTTTTTTTACTATAATAAAATTACAAAGCACTTTTTTTTTGCTTAATATAATTCTTTGACATTAATAGCATGAACTGACATTTTAAATTTTATTTAAACAATACCTGCAAAGAGACTGTCAATCAATACATGAAATAAAGTACAGCGAATGAAGTGGTAATAAATTCAATTTTTGTGACAGAAAAATTATATTAAATGGACGTCCAAAATTCTAATAACTCGATGAAGAATTTTTATTAAACTATTCATTATACTCACAGTGACGTTTTGTTCTATCGTTCTCTTTATCTTTTGTCCATTGAGTGACGTAAAAGAACTCCCCCTATTCAAACAAAAGGACCGAAGGGGACAGAAAAAAAGGGAACAGAAAGTCGTTTATCACTCCTGACTCTATATGGAAATTTTCCTTGTTTATTATTTATTTGGCACCAGACGACTTTTTTTTTTTTCTGTTCCAATATCGACAGATCTCCTTCCCACCCACTTTTTCCATGTGAATAGAACTTTCCACTTAAACACCTTCCTCTTCCTGTCTCTCTCCCCCTCCCTTCTCCACCCCCGCTTTCTATCGTCCACTTCACATCAAGTGTAGGGGACAGGGGAGTTATGAGGTGTGGAAAAAGGAACGAAATATCAAACCTGCCTTTTGTTCGGTTTTTGAATGAACATTTTTGAAAAATTTATGTTGTTGCTTTAATTTTAATACATTATAAACCTCCAGTTCTAGTAAATTGCACTACAATTGAATATATTAAATCATTGCATGGAAATTAGAATACAAATAAATAAATAAATAAATGAATCGGTCTTTATTAAAATGTCTTTAAAAACAATAAAAGTCAAAATTTTAATCATAGAATTCATTCATTTATTTCATTTAGAAAATTAATAGATGCATTATTATTAACAACTGGGGCTTGATGGCAGAGTGACTAGCGCTCTGGCGCTCCCGCCACAGGTTTGGGTTCAAATTCCGGTGGTGTGATGGATATTTTTAGTGGTTTGGAATCCTTTATAAACGTAGATCCTTTATATGACTGCGGGTCATCCTACCCCGTAAAAAGTTAATGTTTTAAATCTGAATTAGATTAATATGATTATTTTTTAAAGTAGAGAGACCTGTTGGCTGAGTGAAGGCCGACAGTCTGGGTTTGAGTCCCGGCGGTGCTATGGAAAAGGTTTTAAAACACCTACTGTGTATAGCGAAGGGCTAACAGCTCGTAAAAAAAATTCCTGTCTCTAAATCTGCCAGTAGGCAAACGGCCTTGGCCACCATGGAATGTTGCGCCATTGAAGAAGAATAAACAAATCTCTTTTTAATCTTATACCATGCCTGATTTTCAAATAAAGAATTTCTGATAAATAAAGTATTAATTCACCAGTATTTTTGGATTCATTAACCACAGATTTTGCATTCCATTTATTTATGCCATGAACAGACCATTGATGGTCAATGATGTCTCTCAGACATAATTTCCCAGTATTTTAATGTCATATTGAAAAACCTCAAGACATAATCTATTATTTTATAGATTTTTAAAAGCAAGCTGCTAACAGCTGCTATCGAATCTCCTCATTTTTAAAAAACAGAGAACTGCTACTATCAACGCATTCAAATATGGATTTTCTCTACACTATCCAATGAGTCTGCTCTTTAAACAAGTATTAAATCCATTTTTATAATAATGTTGATGAGGTGTCTTGATGATGCGCCAATGATGATGAGGTGTAGAAGGATGTAGATGTAGAAACTAAAAATTTGTTACTCTCACTTGTTTCAAATTTTTACTCATTTTTTTTAGATAATCAATATATATAGAAATACTAGACATTAGCCGTTTCTTAAATACGTTTGACCTTCTAAAAATTTCTAGAATACTTTTTGTTACAAAATATTTCGCAGATTGAAATATTTATGATTCATTTTTAAAATGCAGAAGCTTTATTTCGAAATTTTCTTTTATTAATAATTTTCGTTTTTGAACTGTATAGACATTGTGAGTTACTATTTAATGTTGCAATCTGATGTCTGATTATATGTTTAGATTTTCAGTCGTTTTAAAATGCAAAATATTTTGAGTTATTATTCTACAGAAAATAAATTATTAGGCTCAGAACAAAAAATTTCAGAAATCGACAAAAACTATTTAGCAATAGTTTGTATTGGCATTTGTATGCTGGAATAGTAATTGCAGCTTGTGCTATATGATTATAATGTAGTTCAAAATAAAATAATAATTACTGAGTACTTAATTAAGTAATGGATAATGGAATTCAAATAATATTGATAAAACTAAGTAAGCATTTGAATTCCATTATTCATTAATTAATTAAGTAATCATTTTTAAAGCAGTTTTTTTGTTGGCTGACTCATTGTAGTTTTTTGAAATGTTCAAATTATTATGATTCACATTATTCATACAAATACCAACAAACTATTGGTTAATAATTTTTTTAATAGTTAATAATTTGTCCTGAGATTAATAATTTATTTTCTGTAGAATAATAACTCAAAATATTCTGCATTTTAAATGGCTGAAAATGCCAACATTTTAATAACTCAAAATGTAACCCAAAATATTTCGTTTAAAAACGAAAAATTAATAAAAAAAGAAATTTCGAAATGATACTTCTTATTTTAAATAAAATTAATCATAAATATTCCAATTTATGCGATGTACTTAATTAACTAATGAATAATGGAATTCAAATAATGTTGATAAAAACTATGTATGTAACTATAAATAAGGTTTGATAAAGTACTATATAACTGTAAGTAACTATCAATAATGTTTGATTACATACTATGTATGTAACTATAAATAACTGTAAATAATGTTTGATAATATGCTATGTAACTATAAATAATGTTTGGTAATGTACTATGTAACTATAAATAATAACGTCTAACAATCTATAAATAAAATTCAGCATTGTTACGTCTACTATGATAAAATTCAGCTTTGGGAGAAAATAAGCTGTTGCTGTTTTCGAGACACAATAGCTTATTCATAAGTAACAATAAATCGAAATTCATGATTCATAAATTCATGAATCATAAATAACAATCATAACAATCGGAAAAATATTTAATACGAATAGATTATTTTATTATTCATTTAGTTTATACGTTATGTAATGAATATTTTTGCCAATCTATTATACTATGTCTTACTCAGTCAATTCTTCCACCTCCATTCCTATGCCCCCCCCTCTCCCCCCCCCAAAAAAAGACTCGTCCATTTCCTTCCGTAGGATCAGCAAGCTGTTGTCCCCGAAGACACATCAACACTTTTTGATTAAAAGCGACCAGACGTTGCATTTCCACCTTCGTCCCTGAGGTACCTTGCCCGGTTTTTATTGGATGCGACTTCGAACGAGGGTGGAAGGAAAAAAAATCGGGGGTGGAGTAGAAGGCCGGATGCTCGTGATGGATGCCAAAGGATATCGTCCCTTTTATTTCTGAATCGAACCGATACCGAGTATTGACACGAAGTGCTGAAAAAAAGTGTGTTGTCGTTCTAAAAACAAGCAAGACGTGTCCCCCTTTTCGACACCTAAGGGTGGATGTGCTTTTGATTTATGTCTTTCGCTGAGTGTTGAGTCTTCCCTTCCCTCTTTTCTACCTCCCCTCAAACCACTCACGTTCTTTTTTTTTTTTTTAAAAAAAAGTGACAACTTGGAGAGGTAATGAATTAGTTGAAGGGAGGAGATATGTGAAAGGTGAATGTTCATTTTTTAATTGCAACTAATTTTTAAGATAAATAAAATTATTCTTTGATGAATTCGTGACAAAGTTCGTAATATATCAGATATCAGTTGAGAAGAAATTAAATCACATAATATATTAGATATTATATTGAATAAACGTGCTGTGGATCTAAACAGAGCATAGTATTTTTGATTAATTGCTGTATGGGTTTTTAATTAATTAAATAAGACGCCTAATACATATTCAAACTTTATAATAATCTCTAATTTGCAGGTAGTATGTCTCCGAAATTTTTCAGCCAATTTTCATAAAAATTAATGATTATAATGTAAATTAATAATTTACGTACATATATTGATTGAGAGTAAATCTTCTTATTGGCACGCGGCCTGAAAGCCAATTGGCTAGCGCTCTGACAGTTGGCTTCAGATTCAAATACTGGCTTTCGCATGGTTGTTTGTTAGTGGTTCCGAATCCATGTTAAACTGTAAGTTCCGGTCTAATTAGCGCAAAGTGTGCACAAAACGATCGTAGAGCGACAAATCAAATCAATATTCATTGGCGCAACAGTGCCGTGGTGCACCAAAGCCGTCTGCTGGCATTTCGAGACAGGGGATGTTTTTTTTTTTTTACGGCTGTGGGGCTGTTCAGCCCCTGCTCTCTATAGTCGTATTAGACCGGGACCTACTGTTTAAAAGGGATTCCGAACCACTATAAACATCCATGGCACCACCAGAACTCGAACCCTGTATCACCGAGAGCTAGTATGCTAGTCACTCGATCATTACGCCCCTGAAAGTAAATAAACATTTGAAAAATTCTTCTTTTACTAAAAATCTCCATATAAGTAAAGATACGAATGAAATTACGGTAAATTTTAAGCAACCAAAAATTACATTTTTAATGTATTGAGAACCACTTCTATTGCTAGGGAAATGTAAGGTTTCTAATCTATTATTTTAATGATTATCACAAGCACTTCTATAAAAATTAAGACCTAGAGACTTTAAACACCCTCTAGGTCTTAATTCATGCAGTACCAGTTTTACAGATATCTAACTCTAGTGTACCGTATTTACCATATTAGGTTAGGTTTGTCGCTCTAAGATAATTTTTGCACACTTCCGGCTTCTTAGACCGGCACCTACAATTTAACGTGGATTCCGGAAACACTCACAAATATCCATCTCACAGCCAGGATTCGATCCTGAAGCCTGTGGTGCCCACGGCCAGAGCGCTAGCCAATGAGGCTTTCAGGCCTATTACCGTATTAGGAATGTTGAAAAATTCCATTTAAAACCAAATATGTATAATTTCCTCTGATATTCTGTACATTGTTTTGATATGAAACCTTTGCTATTACAGAAATTTTGTTGTGAGATGCAGCGCCACCTGTTGAGCATTATTTGAACAGTTTGATTATTAAATTTCTGGGTTTAAGTAAAATGCTATGTATATCATACTTATATGTGGTCATCTTGATGTCATACTTTGATTATTCAGTACTATTACATATTTCAGTCGTTTATTAACCTTCAAACCTTCTGGTAAAAAGTAATATAGAACAATAAAAATACAATATCAGCTGTTAAACCGGAGATTTTCAAATACTGGGGCAAGTCTATCAAGACGACACGCGTGATTTGAAAGAAGCCGACATATTTTTGAAAATAAAAATTAATTCACTTTAAGTAAATGAGAACATTTTCCGCACAAAAAAACCAGCCACAATTTTTCAATAAACACAGACATTTACAATTATGAATTTCAAAACTATTCGTTATCACTCTCTAATTAATAAACAACATCTTATTTTAAATCTGAAAATTCTACACGGTTTTCATCCCTTTCGTAACATCCCATCTAGCAGTATTATTGACTGCCGTGATTTTGCAAGATTAAATTTCTTAATAACCATCCTAAAAGAGATCTTCCTCAAAAGACATCTTTTAAGAACAAATCACAAATTTTAATAATGGTGGCGTGACATTTTTAAATATTTAATTATTGTCCCCTTGAGCAAATATTTGTTTATTAGTTATTTTCAATATATATATCGGTTAGTTGAAATTAATAATAAATATTTGCAGGCAAATATTTTATATATAGTAGTGTTTTATATATATTTTAGTGTGCAGATTGGGCATTCAGATTGCAACTGGGTGTGATTTGGCTGAAATACTGGAGGCACAGGTTGGTGAAATCACAGCTTTATTTACAGACTCACAAACACCATTTACATACAACTAGCGCCATGCAATACTCAACACTTTTAAAGACATATAATTATAGATTCATAGAAGGATTCCACTTCTAATCTGTGGACTAGATACTCAGCTATGGGCAGGATACGCAAAACATACTTCTTCTCCGGGTGAGAGTCTGTAGGACAACTAATGCGCCGGGATACGCTAAATATATTTTCTCTCGGGATAAGAGACAATAAACTAAATGTTTCTCAGAGTGGGAGAATAAGTTGACTCTCTCTACAGACTCTCACCCAGAGAGGATTTCGCGTATCCTGCGCGTATCTGAGTATCGTGGTTTTGACTTAGAAGTAGAGTCCTTCCACGAATCTCTTTAAATGTGTTGGATATTGTTTGTCTCAAATTGTATGTGTGCGGCGTTTGTGGGTGTGTAAATAAAGCTAGCGTTCTCCAACCTGTACCTAAAGAATCTTAACCCAACCACACCCAGTTACAATCTGATTGACCAACCTGCAGACTACAATATTTAAAATATTTGCCTGCAAATATTTATTAGTAATTTCGACTAACCGATATGTGATTGAAAATAACTGATTAACAAATATTTGCTCAGTGCAACAACAACTAAATAATTACTAGATATATATATGTGTATATATATATATAGAGAGAGAGAGCTCGAAGTCTGCTGCAAAGTGTAGTTGAAACCCAATTAGAATCACCCAAT
This sequence comes from Caerostris extrusa, assembly GCA_021605095.1. Classification (NCBI taxonomy): domain Eukaryota; kingdom Metazoa; phylum Arthropoda; class Arachnida; order Araneae; family Araneidae; genus Caerostris; species Caerostris extrusa. Next base: position 97,907 of record BPLR01010042.1, read on the forward strand.
AAGCTACGAGTTCTTTTTACTTCCTTTTATTATCAATTGGGGCCCAATTCCGGGACGTGAAATTAAAAGCATTACGTCCGAAAGGTGCCGTAGGTTACAAGACATTGCAGAGCAAATAATTATTAAAAACAAATCATTAAGAGTTTTTTGATTAGTCAGAGCTCAGGAAATGGAGAAAGTCGAGGGAAAAATATCAAAGTTAAGTCAAAGATTAAATATCGAAAAAGTCAAGAAACGATTATGAGAAAGTGTGAAAAAAAAAAACAAAGTAATAGCTGAACTTGTTAATTACATCTCTGAAATCAAGAACAAAACTAGTGTTATTGCATACATGCACACATAAATACATACATAGATACATGCATGCAGGTAATGCAGAAAAATGGTATCAAAGTTAAATAATTATATGGTACTTAAGATGTAGGAGTACTTGACAGAGATTTGTTATTAAAAGAAGCACTTCTAAATGCTAGCCAATTTGCCACTTTTTTACTGTACAGTAGTAACTGAAAAACACCTATTTTAATGCAACATTTCTCAACTTCAATGGAATTCTTTTCCATCATGAGTAAGACATTTTAATTTGTGATGTGTTTGTTTTCCGTTTGCAGATTTTCATATAATAGATTACTTCTTTTTGGCACAACAGCCCTGTTGTATGCAAGAGCCTCCTGCCTACTGGTAGATTTTGAGACAGGAGATATTTCCCTTTTTAAGCGTAGGATTGTCAGACCTACGCCCAAGGCTCTACAGTCATATTAGACCGGTTTAAAGTGGATTCCGAACCACTACAAACAACCATGGCATCGCCTGGATTCGAATCGAAACCTGTGACACCTAGCGTCAGAATACTAGTCACTCGGCAAACGGGCCCTTGTTAGATTACTATATGGAAGAATAAAAGTATATAAATTTACTTAAACATTTTTCAATTGTTTATTATTGTAAAACATGACATTAGAGAATTATAAAAATGGAATAACAAAATTTTAATGAAAAGATATAAATAGTTAATAAAAAAAAAGATACACTAAAAATTTTTTTTAAATATTTCAAAATAATTAATGTTACTCTTAAACAGTGAAAACTGAAATAATCTTCAGGAATATAATTATGAAATTAATTTGATCCATGAATTATTAATTATCAATCTGGGGACGATAACTGATAAAAAATGCAAATCTTCGTAACTCTTGAAATAATTTTATTTATTTATTTATTTATTACATATTAAATCTGAGATTTTATCAATGTATGTTGCAAACAGCGCACTGACGAAAATGCCTTCCGACTTTCTTTTAGGGATTGGAAAGAAATAGTCGTATATTCTCATTTTTGATAGCAGTGACTTCGACATACTATATATTCAAATCTGAGTTCTGATGCGGTAGGTTACAAACCGGAAACAACTATATTTATTATACAGAAATCTCAAACAATTGTATGCAAATTATGTCAATTATGCAAATTATTTAATTAATCAATTGTATTAAAATTAATTAATTGAATACATAATTCTAATTATTTTTTTTCTTCTGTAGGTTGCCTGTTTATGTGCAGGGTGCAGATGATAGCCCCTTGAGAAGACTGTGCTGGTGGGGAATCTGTAAGCATTCCCTGCCCTTTGTCAACCCCAGGAGGTTCCGTGCAATGGATGCAGGATGGAGTACCCATAGTTCTCGACCTGAGCGCCACACGGCGGCGACAATGGAACATTTCTCCAGACGGCACCGCTGCCCTCACCATCGCTGAGGTGAGACGCACGGACGCAGGAAAATGGGAGTGTCGAGAACTGGGATCAGATGGAAGCGTCCGGAAAATAGCAAGAGTTCTCGATCTCATCGTAGGCAGTAGGTGCCATCCTTTTTCCACCCACCCCCTATTTTCAATAATTTGGAATTAAAAATGAATAAACGTCTTATTTTGAAATAGTTGGAACAGAACTGCTTTGTGATTAGCACATTGTGTTTTGAACAAAGGAATCTCAATTCAAAACTTGACAAGCGAAATCGAATCGCAATTTTCATGCTGGGGTCTAAATCCGTGAATAGAGAGGAATAGCATGCAAATCTCCCAAATGCCATCCCTGGAGATGCATATTCAGAAATACGGTAAAACAATGTAAAGGCGGTACAGCAGGTTTTTTATTTTGTGATCTGGTAACGTTAAACTTCCTACACATCTGCCATTCTAATGGCGAATTAGCATAGCTCAGCAAAGGGTTCACATTATAGAAACAAAGTATTACAGAAACAAACTTTTGATATAAATCGATAATTGAATTAATATAGATAATAATTGCTTTGATATAAACTGTGATATTACAGAAACAATTTTTTTTTATAAATCATCCATATAATAAGTAAGCAGCTAATATACACTGATTTACGTAGGCTAGCTCATATTTGGGTCTGATGGCCGAGTGACTAACGCGCTGGCGCTCGGTGCCACAGGTTTCGTGTCCATGCAGTATCATGGATGTTTGCAGTGGTTTGGAATCCACTTTAAACCGACATCGACATAAATAATATTCTATATGACATATATTCGTCATTCATTATACGTCATATATTCTAATATGACTTTGTAGAGCGTTGGAGTAAGGCTTACAACCTTACCCCCGTAAAAAACAAACATCGCCAGTCTCGAAATCTGCCAGTTGTCCAGTAGTTAGATGGCCTTAGTCCACTATGGGGCTGTTGCGCCGATGATGGTGATGATGATGATGCTGAGTTCACATTTACTTACAAAAACAAAAAGTAGAAATACTTAGGGGCGTATATCAGGCAGTCTCCAAGTTTTTTTTTTGTCCAAGGTCCGAACTTATTGTTCCACAAAGTTAGGTGAGTCAAGATCTAATTTGTCATACCCACACATTTTTAGTTTTCTGAAACATAGCGGAAAGAAAATTTGTTGAGTTTTCTATGGAAACAGGCAACGTGCATCAAAAATAAAAACACGCTTTTTGTATTTCGATATAAATTTTGTCTGTATATTGTAACGAAGAGATAATTAGGTATTAAATGATGACGAAAAAAAAAAATTTCAAAAAGAGTCTTCATGCCTTTTTAAAATCAGAATATATTTGCTTTTAGATACAAAATAAAAGGCAAGAAATTTGGGGGAAAAACTTTTCTAATCAAGTAATAATGAGGCTTACTCTGCTATATTTTTAATTTCAGTTGTACTGGTTGGATTCATTGTGCCTATGGAGCCATATAAGTATAGGATCTGTTGGTTAATCTGTTCAGCTTCAGGACAACGAGCTCTTTAAAGGCTGATAAGTTAATCTCATTGAAAGTTTCCATATCTACGCCAAAGGGCACTTTAAATCAGTAATCCGGAAATATTCGTAATTAGATTTGAAGGGGATGGATGCGTCTCTTATATCATTCCATTTCAAATTATGATAGTACATGAGAATAACGCCAATTCATCGAAGTAGGCTTCTTGTTTGAAAACGTCAAGCAAGCTTCACGGATTGACAGCCAATTATGAAATATAGGAGCATATATATATATTTATATTTTACATATTCTATATCTATTTCTCAAATGATTCCTTTTATACAATTTTATATTGAATCATTTGGATGATATTATAGCCCCATATAAACGATAGAAATCATTTTAAAGGAGTTCCTTATCTTAATCAATCAACTCTTATATCTTAATCTTAATCAATCAACTCTTTATCAATGAGTTCCTTATCAATCTTAATCAATCAACTCTTAATCAATGAGTTCCTTATCAATCTTAATCTATGAGTTCCTTTATCTTAATAAATTCCTTATCTTTTCAATCAACTGAGACAAATTATGGGTCCATATAAAATAACAGAAATCATTCTTTGTAAACTTAATAGGAGTTGTATATTGCGTCATATGTTCGTTTCCATATGGACTTGTACTAAACAAAAAAATGAATATTGTATGCTAGTTATCCTATAGATAACATCTGTATAGAACCATTTTATAAGTCTGTGCTATTACAAAAAACTAACTCAGAAATAAATCCAGTTAATATAGTAATATTTAAACCTAAATTTAAAAACATAGATGAAATAATTTTAATACGTTTTTTTAAATATGGCAGAACTGTTATTGATTACTGTAATTCATAAATGAAAAGTTAAAAACGAACTAAAATTTCATTGTTTAAGTACAGAATATTTCACTACTATAATTAAAACACTGTTATTTTATATTATGTATTATTTGAGAACTCTTTTTATTTTTTATGCTTATTATGAGAGCTATAAATTTAAAAAGCATCTTGTTATGAAGATAAGGTAAGGTTGATTTCAATAAGGAAATAATTCATTCACAAACAACTATTTTGTGCCATTTATTTTCCTAAATATCAACAAGTTAATGTTTTAGTGAAATTGAATTTTTTATTATCACTATTAATCGAAATAATTTAAAAAACCTTTAAAAACCCTTTTTAATTATTTGACCCTTTTTTATGTTTTTTAATCTAATTGAAAACGTAAAATAAAATTTTATTACATTAATTGTTCAAATGCATTTCTACAAAATCTAGAAGATTAGATAACTCAAACTTTTCATGTGTAACATTGCCATGTTAACTAAATGTTTCATAATTTTCTTTATTGGTATCACTAATATTGTCTCTAATATATATTGAGTAATTGCAGTGTTGTCAGTTCGAGCGAGTCACATTGGGCCCCACATTGTAGTGGGTAGTTGAGCAACTGATTGTAATTGGGTGTGTTTGGCCTGAGATACCAGACGCACAGGCTGGAGAACTCCCAACTTTATTTACACATGCACAAACACCACACACATACAATTAATGACAGAAAATATTTAACATATTTAAAGACATATAATTATAGATTCGTGGAAGGATCCCCCTTCTAGGGCGAACCCGAAACTTAAATATAATTTCTCTCAGAAGAGAGACGTTTCTCACCAGAAGCGTAGGTTGCATTGTACTTCCTTCCAGGTAAAGTTTGGAGTCCAACTAACCCTTTTTTTCCTTAAAGCCAAATGGAGGCGCTCTTGCCAGTGTGTAGGAGGAAGCACGGTTACAATATGTATATATAAAAATCAAGTCAATATTACAGTGTATGTCGATTACGGATTAGAGTTATTGTGGTTTGTAACTGAGTGTGATTGCGTTGAGACTTGAAACACAGGTTTGAGAACACACAGCTTTATTGACACATGCACAAATACCATACACATACAATATTTAACACATTTAAAGACATCTAATTATAGATTCTTGGAAGAAGGAAGACATTCCACAAATAAGCAGAAAATAAAGATATTCAAGTACGTGCAAGGTGCACGAAAAAAAGTACCGAGTGAGAGTCTATAGGCCAGCAAACAAGAAGGCTTAAGTTAAATATATTTACTGTCGGAATGAGAGATTTCAATCTAAACGTTTCTCAGCTGGAGCGCAACACTTCCTCTCGGGTGAGAAGCCTATTCCTTCCGAACGTCACACGCCCTTGCAGTGCGTAGGAGGAAGCACGGTTGCATTGTATTTTTAATCCTTCCAAGAAATTCAGATAAAAACAATGACATAATATATATATGAAATTCAAATAAGAATCCGTCATCTGATTCTGTCACCCGCATCATTCGGCCATCCATATCAAATTTAAATTTAAAAAAAGTTTAACAAAAAAAAAAAGATTTAACATTTATCAGTTTACATTTTTATGTTACGATCATTTAAGAATTATTGATTTTTTTTAAAAATTCAGCCCATTTCACATTTTACTTTATCAAAAATAATCTGCGGAAACTGTCATAGTTCTCGAAATTTATGCTTACTTCCGATCGGCTCGAAAACAATATAAACAAAGATCTCTCGCTTTTGGATCCGCTCCATTGAAACGTTTCGCATCATTAGAGAACTCTTGCTTCATTGAAGTCGCTTCGACGCTAATTTCTTGAGTCGGAACGGTCATTAGCAAAAGCGTGAATTACATGCCATCACCACCACCTGCCTGCGAACCTTTTTTGTAACAGCTGTTTCGCAATCCATTCCTACGCTAAATGACAAAGGCTTTAGAACGACAACTTTCCCCTTCCCTTCCTACTAATCTTTTAACCCTTTTGCTTCTTTAAATGTGCATAAAGGTCGTTTCTATTCATTATTTCGGTTCTTTACAATAGCAGTATCATTTTATTGGTCTTGTTTTTCTTTTTTGTAATCTAGATATGATTGCGTCGAGATATAAAAAATGCATATCTTATTTCATTTACTTTTGTTTCAAGGGCCTATTCATTTGTTTTTTTTTTAAGGGAGAAAAAGCTTTGCAAGCTTTTGTTTTTATTTGCCTGCGAGCTTAATTAATGAGGGTTGGTTTTTTATGGTGCAATTACGTGGGGATATAAGGCTGGTGTTTTTTTATTTCTCTGTTCGGTAATAAAAAGGTTGCAACTAACAAAAGTTAATGAATTTCAATTTAAAATAAATTCATTACGGCTTGACTTTTCAAAACTAATAAAAAAGAAGTTCATAATACTCATGGGAAGAAATGAAACAAAAAAACATTGAAATGTGTCTTGAATAGATGCTAGTTTTTAATACATTTTCAAAAGATAATTAATTCGTCAAAACTTTCTAATATAATATTTTTTTATCAAAACAAACATTTTTGATAAATTAAATTATTTTTTAGATTCTTACAATGTATGATTTTTGCAAATACCAATTCAAAATACATAAATAACAAAAATAATAATAATAATATAATTTACCATAATTTCTTTAATTTTTTTACCATGTTTTCTCTTTTATAGGTAAATATAGTAAAACATATATAAAGTATAAAAGTATAAAATGTAAAAGTATAAAGTATAAAAATATATTTTCTCTCTTTTTATAGTTTGCAAAAGGTTTATTTTACTTAATTTAGGAACTTATACAGCAAATATTATTACTAAAAAATTACCTTTTATAGGAATTGGTTGAGTATCAAAATATCTAGTTCATTTTTAAGTTATAAAGCTGTTCAGATATACTATCTTCCCGTGTGGATCCGGGTTAGAATAGCCCCACTGTAGCTCATGCGTGTCGTAAAGGCGACTAAAATGGGTACCTAGAGCCCGGGGGGTATAACAGGGTGGGGTAAAGTCAGATTTATTCCTTTGGGGACATGTGTTTGGGCTGCAAGGACTAAAGAAGCGACATTTTTACCCTTTATCATGACTCGTCGGTCTAAGTACACACGGGTTCATGGACTTGGTCTAGATGTAACCGTTGACCAAGTGGCATAAAAAACAATAATAAATATGTTATGAATGCTAATTATACGACTCTAATTATAGCACAAATCAGTCTCAATCTGCCAAATAATATCTACAAGATCGTTTATCAGCCAATAAATAATTTCTTATAAATCTTTATTAGCAACATTTGCTTTTTGATCTCTGTCATTTAACAAAATTACAGTTGTGAGGCAACTAATAAAAAGTTAGTAACGTATGTTTCTTTTTGTAATATTATCTACTATTACTTTATTTAAATGTGCCTAAATTTTCCTAAATCAAAGAAAATCCCAAAAATAACGATATGTCAAAAAGCTATTTGTTGATTTTAAGTTTCACAATAATTCATAGAGGAATCCACTTTAAACCATTGGTCTCGGTATAATAGGACTGTAGAGCTTTGTATGTAGGGCTGACAATCCTACCCCATAAAAATAAAACTTCTCATGCCTAGGAATCTGCCAGTATTCAGACGGTCTTAGCCCACCCTGGGCTGTAGTGCCGGGGACTTAGTTAGTTAATAGGGCCCAAAAAGAACATTAAAGCAAAATACCACATCAATATAATGATTTATAATGATGTGTATTTTGATCAATATATACTGATACGTATATTAAAATATGTTGTATTTTGATACGTTAAATTAAAACGTATATGAAATTGAGAAATTAAATATGTCAGTTTGGTATAGAAACGGTACCTATGATATAGCGTACAATTTTAGTAATACCAAATATTAAGAATGTGCCAATTACAAAGTAATACCAAATATAGAAGAATGTGTGATACCATCAATTATCGGAAAGATAAGATGTAACATGGGGGCTGAAAAGTTCATAGGCTGACACATAGATGGCGCTACTAGTATTAAATCCATATGAGTTTTAGTTAGCCCTAACCTTCAAAAGACACGTGTATAAATTTGACAGCTGTTGCACTATTAGTATGTGAGTTATAGCATTTTTAGTGAAGCAACTTTTGTTAGTTTGAAAAAATGGAAAAAAGGAATTTCGTGTGCTAATAAAGCATTACTTTTTGGTGAAAAAAATACTATTGAAGCCAAGGCTTGGCTTGATAAACATTATTCGGATTTCGCACCAGGAAAATCAACCGTAGAGAAGTAGTTTGCTAAATTTAAACGAGGCGAAATGAGCACCGAGGACGATGCACGCAGTGGACGCCCCAAAGAGGCTGTTACCGACGAAAACATCAGAAAAGTCCTCAAAATAATTTTTGATAACCGTAAAGTGAAGTTGATTGAGATAGCTGAGACCCTAAAGATATCAAAGGAACGTGTTGGACATATCGTGAATGAATATTTGGATATGCGAATGCTCTGTTCAAAGTGGGTGCCGAACGAGCTCACAATCGACCAAAAACAACGACGAATTGATCATTCTAATCAGTGTTTGGGGCTGTTCAATCGTAATAAACCCGAATTTTTGAGTCGATATTGGACAATGGATGAAACATGGTTCCATCATTTCACACCGGAGTCCAATCGACAGTCAGCCGAGTAGACTGCACGTGATGCACACTAAAAATTCTATAACTTCACTAAAAATGCTATAACTCACGTACTAATAATGCAACAGCTGTCAAATTTATACACGTGTTTTTAAGGTTAGGGCTAACTAAAACTTATATGGATTTAATACTAGTAGCACCATCTATGTGTCAGCCTAAGAAATTTTCAGCCGACCTTTTAGGAAGCAACCGCTGTCCTTATCTAAGCATAGTAAGAGTATGAAGAGGAAGATTAAGAACATTGCAAAACATGCTCAATAGATTCTGGTTCGGAAATGGAGACAGTATGAGCTCCATGAGACTTATTTAGTATTAACAAAATTTTTCACGTCATTTGGAATCTTGTAGGATAGAATTATGGCCTATTGCAGTAGCATTAAGGGACATGGGAGCATAAATAATGCCACCTTCATGAATCTAAGCAATAAGAGTTTCATATAGAAAGACATGGATATATAAGAATTAACCCCACGAGATACCCCTCCACTCATCAACATTACCTCATGGTGATGAATTTCTTTTTATGTATATTTGATGGATGACATCGTGTTCTTTCAAATCAAGCTGAATCTGAAGAAAGTGAAAATAACTTTCATCCATTAATCTGCATTCTAGTAGATTTTGATGACGTTCTAGCTTCAAACGTTCACTGCCATGATGCGGAGTTAGTGGTACACTATTGTCTAATCTTCTCATCTGAAGTTCCCCTTCAGGAAGGCTTTGAGTGCAGTCAATGACAACCCATCTTTCCGGTGTCTGCAGTAATACAAGAACCTAAGATGAATTGAATTTGTGATTCTAATCCCTCACGCGAATATGGCAATCATAAATCATTGGCGCTAGACATACTTCTCGATCTTCCTTGACCTAATGTCGAATTTGTAACTAGAGAATTTTGTACCGGATTTGAAACTATTATCGAAATTAGTTAACTGCAGAAGGTATCTGACTGAATTAATTATCTGGCAGCATCCAATTCATTTTGATCTTGATCCTATCTCCCAATAGCTTTCCATCACAGTTCTTTCGAGTCATGGTGGCTTAAAGTCGTTGTAAGGTATTTAATATCCCATATTACTTATTTAATTTTAACAGTTATAATATTCACTATAACAGTTTTCCCATATTACTTATTTAACTACATATTCTCCTCTAGATTTTTTGTTACCTGCTGAGGACTCTGGAATAGCAGTGTTTATAGTTTCCATATTATCCAATACCTTTATTTTAACAAAATTTTCAAACTTCGCATCAATTAGTATTTTTTTTTTTTTTTTGGAGAAATAATATTTCCAGTTTTTTTTTTAATTTGTTGAATCTAGTATATACTAAAAAATATTTATGAATCTGAACTGATATTTTTTTTATGAAAAAGTAGTGAGATTTCTTCAAAAAATCGGAAGAAGCTTTTCATAGTGTTTGGATGCCTGATTCTTGGCTCAGGGTTAACGTGAGCATCTAGTGTGCAGGAGGGCTTAGGTTACAATTCAGTGGCGGCGTTCATTGTAGTCAATGTTTTTATAAAGGAGAAGACTTAGTCACAATTGTGACAACGTGTGTAAAAAGCTTCTCGTACTGATATGCTTTCTGGTGGGAGTTTTTAATGTTTTTTCTCCCCACTATTGCAAATAAGGAGTAATTACTTCTAAAATTTCTTCCAGTCAGTATTTTGTTTCGTTCGTCGGTCAACTATTCGTGGCATACACAAGCGGAATCGAATGTATTTGTTCAACAATAACAACAAACAAAAATGGATTTTTTTTTATTAAATTATAATGCAAAAGAATTACTTCCGATGTGTTTAGCAAATGAATTATTTTTCACAAAACATTAACATCAAACTTAACGTTCATTAAAGTTATAAATTATTCTAGAGATTATATAGTAATGTACGAAATTATTAAATGCTGGCCCAAACTTGACGATTAGCAAATGTTCTATTAAATATAAAATCCGAAATTAGCGTATTTCAAATTAATAACAATTGAATCAAATTTCTTTTGGTTAATAAACTAACCCATTACATTTTAATTTTATTAACTTATTTTAAACAACATGTTTCATACTGTATTTATCACTGAGTATTATTATTGTAAGCAACCTAAAAGAAAATTATCCATGTTGATTGCTTTATTTGTTCCCACTAAACCAGTGTCAGGTCTTTCTTCGTCAGGTTCTCCATCGGATCCCTATTTGGAGCTGGAAGGACGACGTCTGGTCCATCAGGCCACGGTCACAGTCAAGGAGCCACAGAAGTTGTCTCTACACTGCATCGTGTCTGGTGCGATACCGCCTGTTCGACGAATACATTGGTCCATTGGTAAATATGAATTCCTTAATCAATTTCTTTGGTACCACAGTCTTCAGGCTCAAATTCTGACAGTGGCATGGATGTTTGTTAGTGGTTCGGAATCAATTAAACTATAGGTCCCGGTCAAATTAGCCTAAAGTGTGCACAAAAGGACAGTAGAGCGACAAGCCAAATCAAACGTCAATTAATGGCACAAATGAAGAATTTCCAATATTATCATTGCATCTTGATTAAATTAGTTAAATTGTATAGATTGTTTTAACATTAGTAAAGGGCTTAGCCCTGAATTTTGTTTTCACTCTGATATGTATATAATATTTGCCTTTAAATTAATATCTTGCTCTTTCTTTCACTAATAAGAACATGGAAATTGTGGCAGAATTAAAAATTTTTTGTCTTACAATTAATAATTTACTACGTTCGCCCGTAATATTTTCCATAAGATTGTAATATTAATGTGTAAGAATTTTAAATTCTCTTTTCTTTATAAGATTGCAATTTTATGATGGAAATTTCAGAAAGTCTGATTGAATGGCATCAACCACTTCTAAAGTTCTGAATAATCTTTCAATGTATTTTAAAGACATTATTTTATGCTTATTATTTAAGACATTATTTTATGGCTATTAATAGTACGATTAGGATAGATTTAGAACCGCCTTGGTTTCCGTTAAGGATGATGTTTGAAACGATGTTTGTGCTTGCAGGAGAGGCAAACCTGACATCAGTGAGCGAGCTGTTCGTGGAGTTCTCTGCCTCCGATGACGCTTACACGAGCAGATCCGTGCTGGCTCTTAATGTGACCCGGAGGTGCATGGCAAGAGCTCGTCTGCAAGGTGCACCACATCACGTGGCTGCAGGCAGCGGCAGTCAGTGCCTCGCTCAACGTCCTCTGTGAGTACTTCACTTTTGTTCAACATTATTTCTCCCATAAACATTATCTAATCAATCCATTAGCCTTAGTTGTTCCATTATTTATCCTCCATTAGTTATTCCATTATATTATTGTGAAAATCGGAATAATTTGATTTATTTACTTATAATTTGGCTTCAGCTTACAAAATATCGTGGTCATTGCAAGATAGTAAATATATAAATATATTTAGCCATCTCTCTCTCTATCTATATATATATTGCAAAATTTTAATAGGCATCTAATCATTTTGATCTACCTAAACAAATTTAATGTAATTAATTCAGATTTTTAGGTAAAATTTTACGCTGTCACGGCTGAAAATGTTTCACCTTCAGATAAAATTAGACTTGAAATAACATTATTTAAATTATCTTTATATAATATTTCATTACAATAAAAAATGTGTCTCGATATAAAAATAAATATAACTATTCTTTTTCATGTCAGTTTTCCTGTTCAAAGACAGCTTTCATTACAAACAATAAACCTTTCTGATTGCTTTTCGCCAAACAAGCGATAATGCAACAAAGACGGTTTCCGCAAAAAAAAAAAACCAGGAGAGGTAACTTCTAGGTTGACCCCTAGAGCATTAGCTTCTATGTGATTTTCAATGTTAAAAAATTTCCAATGCATCCTATAAGATTCTGCAGTCTGTAAGTAATAGTTTGCGAAATTGACCATCTGAGTATATATGGCTGTGAGATGTTGTAACGGATGTGGTATTCTTCTTGTGCATATTACTTATTTTATGAGTGTTGGAAATGGATATTAGTGCATATTACTTATTTAAAAAAAATACACCCAAATAAATAGTATAGATTTCTCAAAGATTCAAAAGAAGTATAGTTTTCAAAAAGAAGATTCTTATACTAAACTTCCATACCCATTAAAATATACTAAATACAGGAATAACCTCTTCCACAATAATCAATAACACAATTAAACTAATCACGTTCAAACGTCTTCAGGGACTTATTTGAAGAGGAAAAGGAATGCATACACTTGAAACAAAACAAAACGATCAATTTAATTAAAAAATATTTTAATTTTATAATTTAGAGAAATGAGTACATCCAAGGGATAATAATTATTTAATCGTAAGGAATATATGCAATTAATATTATAGTTATATAATTGCATATGCAGTTGTCAACAGTGCAATGCAAATTCGAACCACTATAATGAAAACTTGTTACTTCAAAAATACAATAAAAGATTTATAGAGGCGAAGGGCAGATTTGCAAACATGTAATTATAAAAATATTATATCTCCATCAAAATATAATATAAACAAACAATAAAATTAGGCCAAAAGAAATAATACATATTAATACACAATGTATTTACATAAATTTCTATTTATCCCTTTACATCTCTTCAATGGAAGTCGCGACCATAGTATCTCAAAAATCCTTATGATAGAGAACAAAGTTCGAAGTTCATTTAGAAACATATAAACCATACTTAGTAAAATTGTTTGAAACTGCAGACCTAATGGACCTACTAAAAAGAATAGTCCAAACAAATCACAAAATCCAGTTTGGTCTATCTTTCTACGAAATCTGAATTCTATGTTATCTACTGATTTAAGACGATCTCAAATCAAATCCTTCTATGTTGGGCATGGCCAGCTGGAGTTTCACACCTTCTTAAAATGTCGAAGCATTAAAGGACACACCTCAAAGAGTGGAGGGTGCTTTTTGTAGACTGTCGGCATCATCATTGACAGCAGAGAGCCTCTTCTCCTGGACTCGACGCTCACAAGAAGTCTCCAAGTTTGGAATTCTTTTTCTTTTTTCACCAAAGACTGTTACGGGATAGATTTTCACACCAGGCGCTGGTCTATTCACTCTCTGCCTAATTCTTCCCTCTCCATCATTTCGATATCACCCTCTCATTTTTTAAGATCGTCTTTTCTCCTCGGAATCTCTCTCTTTCTCTCTTTGTCACATCTCTCAGTTTAATCTTTTAAATCCTTATCTACATCGCTTTAATGGCCAAGGCCATCATCATTCATCTGAATGCTGATGGCCTTGGCCATTAAAGCTTGCTTGACCATTAAGCGATGTAGATACCTTCCTAAGACTGTAATTGATCTGAGGGGATTTTGTCATCTACTCTATATTACTTTTTCAAAAGTTGATCTTCTCGAGAAAGAGACATCAAGACATCATTTAGAGCATCTTCCTACAAAAACAACTCAAATCCTTTTCAGCAAATCCATTCCTGGTCACAAATATCTTCAAATGTCATCCCCTTCTATGGTCAATGTCAAAAATCTCTGGAGTCCATCTTCGATAAACATTCTGTCCAACTCTAAAGCAATCAACAATCTAACCACCTACACTTCGCCGGTTCGGAAAAACAGGCAATTTAAGAATTTAAAAATCGATAATTAAGTCCAATTAAAAATCAAAAATCAAATCAATACACACATTCCATTTAGCGTACAAAGCAGTTGTGGTCATGAGACCTATTCCTGTCGTTCCTTGATCAGAGTCTCTACGCATTCCGAAGAGGGTGGAGGTTTTCACACACAAACCATTAACATATATATCCATCAAATATAACTAAAACATGTGAAATATATAGATTACTAACAATTTTACCCTAAAACACAAAAAATATTTTTAAGTATATGTCGACGCACGACACATAAGTAACAGGCAAATATGATGTATTCCAAATTCTACTTATTCGAACTGGTACTAATAGTGGTGCTCAGACATTTTGAAGTCTAGGTGAATTAAAAATCCTGAAAATATTCTTAGGCGCACTATATACAAAATTCTGAGAAGCATGTTATAACAATTATATCAAATATTACAGAAGAAAATAATGCGATAAAAAATAAATGTTTATGAGAAACATGAGTCCGAAATATCCTGGATATTTTTTCAATATTTGGGCATATACTTGAAAATCAAACTCTCACATCCTCTTCAATACATTGAAGATTTTCTCTCTTTTACACTTAATTGTAGTGAGGGTAGAAAAACTTAATTCACATACGATGATGTTGAACATTGTAGGAAAAGTTCAAAGCATTTTTAGAAATTGGCAAATATTTTTCTTTTATTGAGATACAAAAGATTTTAAGAGACAATTTTTCAAATTTAATCATCAACCCGCGATTATCAATGTAAAACAAAAATCACTTAAAATTTTAATGAATGAGTTTCTAATCCATTTGTATCATTTAGTGTTAAGTGATGGAAAATAATGCCTCAATCATGATTGTTCAATCCCCCGTATAACTAAATACTTGTTATACAGACATCTTTCTGTGATTAATTTTAAATATAAAGCAGTAAGCTAATTTATTTTTAAGAAAATAAATAATACTTTGTTTTCTTTTTTCAACTGTTTGAAAAATTAAATTTTGTAGAAAAGGAAGCAGTTTTAATTGTTGTTAATGTTGTTGTTGTTTTTAACTGTTCTGCAGACGAGCCTTCCTTCTCCATCAGCCGTGAGCCCGGGTTCGGACTACCCTTGTTGGAAGACATGCGCGTATCCCTACGGTGCGAAGTGGATGCCAATCCTCCCAGTGACCCTCTCTGGGTTCGGGACGACGGACCCTTGACTGTGACGCAGGACTCTCTGGGTTTCCTCAACTTCACACCTGTGGCCCACCAGCACGCAGGATGGTACAGGTGTACCACGCACCATGAATTCGGTTTCTTCGCCTCCTTTGGGTATTTCTTAAATGTTAGAAGTGAGTACAAGGTCTGATTTTTTTTTGTGTGTGTGTGCATCATGTGATATTTGCAATGGAAACAAAATAAACCAAAAGCGACATGGTTGTTAGTATTTAGTTAGACCTTCGAAACCCAGAACAAACACTTTAAAAATCAGCAAGTAATCTTCAAACAATTACCAAGCAATCTATGTTAAATCTCTTCTCTGATTTTCAAGGATAACGGATTATGTAGAAAACTTGTAATTACGGTGAACAACGATATAACTATGAGACATACATTTATTAGTTTCGGTTTTCTAAATAAAGTGACTACAATAATATTGACTACTGCAATATATTAATTCAAAACAAAAGAGCAATTTGATTGGCCGTATAACACAATTTTATTGGGAAATTAAGATACAAAAATTTATCAGATTATCAACTCGTACCAATTTATGAAACGATATTTACATTAATTCAATAAAGACTTTACCATATTTTATTCGTAATTTTAGATAATCTTCTTAGATATTTCTTTATGTAAATTCAATATTATTAGAATAATATAAATTTTCAAGTATGTGTATATTAAAATAATAATTAAGAAATATAAAATTAAGAAGTACGGTTAAAAAAAAATCTAACAACTTTGAATTAATGGAATTAGAATCATCATGTATATTTAATTTTTCCAACTTTATATATTCTTCGAAGATAAATCAACTTAAAATATTCACTCATTTTCAATTTTTACGTGGGTATTGCATTAAAAAAAAAAAAAGAACAATTCTGGTTTTTTAATAATTATTGGAGATAGTGTCGCCACCTGGTGAGAATTTAATCAACCAATTTGTTAAATTAGAAAATTATTGCCAAATATTTGATTCATTACACCTTATCAGAAAAATATGTAGCCTTTTTAATAATGTTTTTAAGATAATTTAACTAAAAGTTTTTAGCAGTATTTATTTCATTTATTTTTTTAAGTTACAAATTATTTTTTTCGTAATAAAATATTGTGTAGTATTACGAATCTGAAAAAACTAAATAAAGGAATTTAATTTCCTTATTAAAATTTTTATTCTATTATTAAATTAATGATTTTTTATATTAATCAAATTACAGTTTTTTAAATAAAATAATTTAATACTTCTATTAATATAATTTTAATTTCAGCTGCAGAACTGCCAGTTTCTTCTGACACAGGAAATACCCAACTGCCAAACGGTATTGGACAATCTACAAATATAGGATGTATTCCAGATGGTATTTCATTTATTCTATATCACTCATATTTTTAAAAAATATATTTGAAAGTAATATGACGAAATATTGGCTCAAAATGCATTATAATTAATTTGAAATTTAGAATTGTTTTTTTTTTTTTTTTTTTTTATTTTGAATTAGATTTCTCGTTTGTTGTTTACTGAAATTACAATAGATGGCAGCACAATTGTCTTTTTTTTTTTAAGTTCAATGTTTTCTCAAGTTGCATCTGTTATTGCATCTCAATTCACATAATTGTTTATCTTATTCTTATTTTATCCTTCAAGAGAGTAATAAATCATTTTTAAAAAGGTTTAAAAATTACTAAAGATTGAATTATTTTGCATAACTGGATAGGCTGGATTCCTTTTTACATAAAGATTTTCCGACTTAAAATAAAAGTACATACGTTTCGTGTTCATTTAAAAATAATTAGTTATTCACTATAGATATAATTCTCGGTGAATTTTTTTTTTTTAAGAAAATTAAATTTCGTCTAATAAATTAAATTTGTGTATCTTAATAAAATTCAAAAATTTGTTTAATTTAAATATTATTAGTTTAATTATTATTAGTTATTATTATTTTATTTAATTATTATTAGTTTAAATTATTCACAAATTTGCAAAAAGACCATGTGCATTGTAGATGAAAACATATAATTGTCTAATGCACAACTAGTAATGGTTGTCTTTATAATTGACTGATAATTGTTATTTATTTTGTTATACATAAAAACATTGGAAAAATTCGCGCAGTGATTGGTATGCATTTTAAAGTGTTTCATCAAATAGTATATTTCTAATATAATATAACATATTATCAACTTATAATCCTTATGATTTTACAATAATTTAAACAAATATTTTGTTTATTCATAGAAAAATTCTAAATGCCATCTTTCGACCGATGATTCAAAATTTAAATCACGTTTGCTGATGGAGGAAAAAAATTTCAATACTCTATTGTATTAATCAAATAGCAAAAATAGTCAAGAATCACAAACTATAAAATCATTCATGTCTAATGTATTTTAAAAGAAAATTCCTTCTAACAAGGAAAAGAGAAACAGAAATTGTCATCATTTTCCTCATAATAATAATTATTAATAATTTGAAAAAGTGTAATCGTTAATACATTTTGTAAATTTTGTTGTTGTTCTCTTTTGCTGTTTTCATATACAGTGAAGATTATAATTGACAATTTAAATTTATTAGTGTTTTTTATTCAATTATTTATGTAATTGTTAGTTATATTTATTCAATAATAAATTTATAATGCGTGGAAATCTCATTTAATAATTTATTGCCATATTATTCCAACGCTTGTTTGTAATTATTCCTTAATTTTAACTTATATTCATTTTTGTCTACAGAATCACTAATTTTGGAAAAGAAATATCTTTATTATCTAATTAATTCAAATACCTTTGTTGTATTCTTTATATACATTGATGGAAAAAAAAATCCCAACACCAAGAAAAAGACTTGTGTTAGATAAAGAAGACGACATCCCAGTATTGACAAAACAAACATAGAACTCCATACCACAAAATGACATTCGGCACCTGTATGACACAATGCATGCATGGTTTGCAAGCTTGCATTCAAAATTCTGGAGGTTACACCGGCTGGAGGTTACACCGGCGGCCACGGCACCGCAGGGACTCAAACCCGAAGCTTGTGGCACCCACCGAGCGCCAGAGCGATAGCCACTCTGGTCATCAGGCCCCTTAAAGAGACAATACAGAACAAATTTTTTTCAATAATCAACATGAGATTCTACATGTACAAATTTCATGATACATGAGACTTAAATCTCGAACGAAGCAGAATTGTAAAGCATAAATTATTTACCTTTTACATAAAGAAGTGTTTGATATTAAATATAAAATATTTTTTTTTAATGATAAACAAAATATATCGTCTATTTGGAAAATTTCATATATAATATAAAAAAAACATAAAACTGTCATACATTCGACACATTTTTATTTTATTTAAAATAAAAATGTGTTGAAAATATTCTGATGCCTATTAATATATTGGATTTTCAATCATCAAAACATCTTATACCTATAATATTTATATACCTATAGTCATATTATTTTATACTTTTAGAATATGAAAAATAATCATTAAAGTCATTTTATCGCATTGAAAATTCTTTTAAATCTATAATTAGTGCATTTATTGTGAATGAAGTGATTCATCTAGCAATTGAGAGAAAAGGACAAAACAGAACAAAAAAAATGTTTTTTAATAAT
The DNA here is from genome assembly GCA_021605095.1 of Caerostris extrusa. Lineage (NCBI taxonomy): Eukaryota > Metazoa > Arthropoda > Arachnida > Araneae > Araneidae > Caerostris > Caerostris extrusa. The sequence goes on from BPLR01010042.1 coordinate 117,127, forward strand.
CAAAATGAGATCGGCATGTATAAAATTGACGATACATGAGACTTAATCCATTGAATGTAGCAGATAGGTAAACCTTTTATTTACCTTTTTCGTAAAGAAGTGTTTGTTATTAAATATAAAACATTTTTAAAAAACAATATGCAGAGTATATCGATCTAATTAAACTATTTAAAAAATGGCGGCCTTGGTGGCTAATTGGCTAGATTTCTGGCGTTTGCTACCACGGGCTTCAAGTTCAGCCTTGCGGCGGTGGTATGGATGTTTGTTAGTGATTCAAGACCACATTAAACTGCATGTCCCAGGGACTCAATTAACTAAAAGTGTGCAAAAATTACAAACCAAACGAAAATTTGAATAATGTCATATAAAAAGTTGAAATACAGAGCAACATCTTCAATAAAACATTAGAATAACGTTATTAAGATGTTTCATGATACATGTCCCGAGGTGCCATGGGGATTTGTAGTGATTCGGAATCCCCTTTAAACCGAAGGTCCCGGTTTGATGATCGTAGAGCATTGCGAAAATATTTTTTTAATGATAGCAAAATATTCGCTTATTTGCAAACCCTCAGGTAGTTATAATATAAGTGACGTCGGTGCAGCGCACCTTAAGGCATAAAAAGACAACTGTTGAAGTGTTTACCAGCTGCATTATAAAAAAAATGTTTATTAAAATAATGAATTTTCAATTACCAAAACATCATGTACCTTTTAATGTTTATACCTTTATAATATGAAAAAAATAATCATTAAAGTCATTTTTATTGCAATGGTGAACAATAACAATACCCATTTTTAGAAGACAGACAAAAAGTGATTTTATGAGAGAATGCGTGTAGCATCTATAAAAGCCATCGTGACACGTTTTCATACAGGGATTTCGGATACACTTGGTCGTCATGCTTTAAGTCCACAGTTTATGAAAATGGCGGATAAAAAATACAGCACGTGTCTCTCAGATAAGAGTGAAGAAGGTCTATTTTTAAGCATGCACCAAACCATTTTCTCGACGTTGCGTCATTCTTTGTAGCAGATAAGTTGGGCTGTTTTATTAGAAATTTTTATCTTTTTTTTTTTTTTTGCGTTGCGTCTTTTCAATCGTATGGGTCAATGCTTGATTTCAGATTAATTCGTATTGCGAAAGTTTTTCATGTTATTAGTCACCTTAGCGGAGTGGTAAAATTTAGCGTAGCGTTTTTAAGAGAAAATTGTAGCCCGCTATTTCCTTCAGTGATTTTCAAACTTTATAGCTCTAGAAAAAGTCTCTCATTAAAAAAGTTTTTTTTTTTTTTTCTTATCCCACTTGGTAGATAGCAATATCTAGAACAAGTACAAATACAAAACACATGTGGTCTCATAGAAGAAGGCAAGGGGAACCACTTCTATTGTGATGGAGTAACTTCGTAAGTAGAGGGAGTCTGACTTGGCTCCGTGACGCTGAAGAAGGAGGGGAGGTGTCTTCTGATGGGACTTTAAGGGAAATGATCCTGCATTTAAGAGAGAAAACTCCGAAAAACTCCCACTAGGTAGTCCGGAACGAGACAAGACGTCAACGTCTCAAAACACCGTCGTGTCTCCTCGTTTTGAAACAAAGTGTCTACAACAAAGCCACCAGCGGGTGGAACCTCCGCCCCAATGCTCGCCAGCGGCACGTGCCACCAATAAGTCAGTCACGGGCAGGGCTCTTTAAAAACAATAGATATATTATTTTTCTCTAATAATAATGTAGGCATAATGTTTATTCTATAATAAATTAAAAATTAGTTTGATTTTAATTTCATTAGATTAATGAAGGTATTAAATCTATATATTACATTCATAACATAAAGGGCTTGAATGGCTTGTGAAGAGGCTTAAATGGTAGCTAATAATAAATTTATATTAGCTACAATTTCCAGCTGACAATTATTTGCTATTAAGCAGAATTTTTTTAAATATAAAAATTTATTGAAAGAAAATTAAATTAATCTATGATACAAAAAAAAAAATCATAAAAAGTTCTCCAAAATGGTAACTAAAAGGATTTTTTTGACTGGAAATTTTTTTTCTGTCAAATTTTTATTTCATATATGGATACAGATATTTACTTTCACGTATTTCAATGAAAAGTTTTTAAATTTTCATGTTGTTGTTTTATTTTTATCATTAATAGGCAAATACCCTAATTCAACTTTGTTAAGAAAAAAATTTATGATATCATTATGGAAATGTGGGTAATTGTCACTACATGTTGTGAAATGTATTGTATTTTGGTAAAACTTTGCATTTACCGAAAATGTTCTCTTTAGTTTTTGTTTTAATATATTTGTTTATAAGTTGCAATCTAGGTCTTGGCATACCGACAGTTAGTGTGGCCCTTGGAGTATGTACCTAAATCAGGAGTTGCCAACCCACGGCCTGCCTTGAATATATTTCCGACCCAAGAGATATATTACACTTTTACATAATATATTTATTTTATAATGGAAAGTAGTAAAAAACAATGTATTATCTATTGGTGAGTTGTTACCTCAACGATGCAGTGACCATCCCTAGATACGCACAGTTGATTTTTGATAGCAGAGCAAACCAGACTCTTAGTTGAAATTGTTAGAGCTTTTGGTTCAACTTACACCTGGGAACCGTTTTTTCTAAAATGAAATTGACGAAACACAAAACACGCTCGAACATAACGGACGCTAACCTACAACACCAATCACGATGTGCAAATTCCCAAATTGAGATCGATTTGCAAAAGCTAAGTGAAGGAGTGGAGAAACAACTATCGCATTAGTAAAATAAAATATTCTTTAATGATTTCATTTTTTATATTTCATTTTTAGTGTTATATATTTCTTTACAATGTGTTTAATATCATTATTATATTATCTATGATTACATGTAAGAATAATAGTAAACACGAAAATAATAACTCATTATGTTTCAATTTTTCACTCCAAAAAATGTATGTACTGTGTCTAAATCTAATATGGAGATAAATAATTTAATATGGCCCGCGGAGTTAGGATGCATTTCCAAAGTGGCCAGCAAGATCATTTGAGTTTCATCTAATTTTGAAATAATTAGCCAGAAAATTATATTGCCAGTCAAATTATTGCCCAAGAAAAATTATTGCTCAGAACATTAAAATAATTATGAATACAACAGACTTTTTAGGCGCCGCACCCATGTAGGAGACATATCAGGAAACTTACTAAATTGATAAGGTCATTTTCCTCTTCGAACAACTTTACAATCGGATTTATCCTGAAAGAATAAAACGCTAAGAATGGCCGCTTTTCTATTTAGAAACTCTCTGTTTGCTCAATGCCACGCAAAACGTCGTCTAGCCTCAGATAATGAAGAGTAGTAGGTGAGATAGCAGGAATTTTCTACCATTATCTTCCTCCTTTTTTTTTGTTTTTAAAGAGCTTTTATCGCTTTTCGCAAACAACACGGACATCTATTAACCTTTGCGCCTTCCAGATGTGACAGGACAAAAACCGAACCTTTTTTTTTTTTCCGCCTTTTTTTCTTCTGCCTGTTTTATTTTTTTTTTTTTTTTTTTTTAATTAGCGAACACCATTCATGTTTTTTTAATTGAGATTTATATCGAATTGTTCCTATATAAATATGCATAAAGATTGTATCAAAACTCTTTGATAAAAGAAAAATTGAAATCTTAACACATTTACTTTTCTTATCCTGTTAAGAATAGCTTTCTTTCTTTTCTTTTTTTTTTTTTATGTTAGAAATCTAGTGTTAACAAAGAATATCCCGAACAGTGACTTATCAGTGGAATGAAAGAAAAGAATTTTGGTTTGTCGCTCTACACTCATCTTGTGCCATTAGGGCTAAACAGACCGTTACCTACAGTTTAAAATGGATTCCGAACCACTCACAAACATCCATGCCACTGCCAGTTTTGGAACCTGGAGCCTGTGGTACTAAAGGCCAGAGGGCTACAATTGGCCATTAGGCCGCAAAGAATTTTGGAGACAACTAAATCACATTTAAGCGTCATATATAGAAAAACCAAGGAAAACTGCAATTAAGAAATTCGACTATTATCATTTGTATCTATATAACGATAAAGCAGTTATAAACGTCACCAGTGGCATAAGAGTACTCAAATCTATTTCATTTTTTTGACAGAAGTGACTACAACACATGCAACCAGCACATTCCAATTTTTTGATAAATACTGATAATTATATGAGAATCCTTCAAGAGATTAACAGGCTTCAGGTTCGAAT